>CAHIKZ030004146.1:2315000-2352500 GCA_903632075.3 Acanthosepion pharaonis | reverse complement strand
CGTTCCTTTCTCCTCTACACGCTGCCACCACTGGTTCTACTGCCATCTCAACGTATTTAATTGGCATGAATGTTTCAATTTGCGATTTCGCAAGGAATAAGCCATCTTTGGCTTGCTGTTACACCCTTCATTGACTTCTCATCGGCGCCTTTCTCAAGGAAGTAGTTTCCGGAAGTTAGCGAGGCCACGCTTGCGCAGATCGGAGATTAATTGACTTGAAGATTTCAATTTGGGATCCGAGAGAAGGGTGGCACGGCCGCGGTGCCAACGCCCGCCATCTTGTTATCCTCTTCATTAGGTCTCCCATCATGGGCGCGCACCACTATATATCAGGGAGGTACTACTTTCCGGAAGTTAACCACGCTATCCGTGTGTGGATCGACTTCTAATTTGCTGGGATCTTTGACAGTTTAGCGGAAGTGGGTAATATATATATATATATATATATATATATATATATATATATATATATATATATATATATATATATATATATATAAAATAGAAATAGAGCTGAACTGAATACGAAAAAAAAAAAGTGGTGTGTTATGAGTCAATGTGCTTATGTGTATATGTTATGTATACGTGCAGTGAGGAGATGTTAAAAAGAAGGAAAAATAGGTAAAAGATTTACTAATTGAAATAGAGAAGAATTCACTAGAGAACTACAGAGATAAAGCCATTATAAAATGGCTGCTATGCCACACACTGGCTACAATTCATTTGTTGCAAGTACGAGGACAAAGAAAGATTTTTGAAAGAATCTGATAAGAAAAGAAAAAAAGAATTTGTTCGTTAGCTTCTACACATGCGCAACTCAATATGTGCGTAAAGATTTAAATTTCATTCCTCGTGTAAACGCTAAAGCTTTTCCCGTTCCTCATCTTTCGGTCTGTGTGTGTGAATTAGAAAAATTTGCAGTTTTAAATAAAAACAAAAAATTCCATAGCGATAGAAAGGCCTATAGGGTTTTTGTTTTGTTTTAGAAAACTGCTTTCAGATAAAGAAATTTTCTTATGCATCGGGAGATGACGATTATTTCTGTCTAACGAGGTCATGTTTATTTTTGTAACATAATTCTTTGGAGCGAGTGTCTTTATCTTTGTTGTTGATATTACTATGTTTTTGGGGGTTTGTACTTTATTCGAGGTCTGCCAAAAATCAGTAATCGTCTTATGAGTTGGAACGGAGTTATTTATTTGATCTACGTGGAGTGTTTTTGCTCTACTTTCTTATCTGTCTCGTCTGATGCCCTTACGATAGAATTTCGGAACTCTTTTCAATACTCTCCCGTTTCTCCATTTAGCCAGTGGATTACCTGATCCGGGGATTGAACTCGTGACTTGCTGGGAGCAACATGTGATTTCCAACGGTTTTATCTACTATGCCATACACGTATGACAATTTTTGTTTTAAACCTTAAATCTAAACTATTCCTTTCTTGAATTTTGTTAATTATATTTCAGCGTGTTTTTTTTTTATTTCTAAGTTTTTCATATTTTTTCAAATCAAAGAGATCGCCATAAAAGTTGGTGAGAGGCCTAAACCAGATATTAATATCGGTCCCGGTACGATGTCCGAAGTTAAGCAATGTCGAGCCTGGTCAGTACCGAGATGGGTGACCGTTTGTGAATACCAAGTGCTGTATGCTTGTATATCGGGGCGGTATAATGGATAATGGCTCGAAATTGTTAACTGGAGTACTGAGTTCCAATTTCGCTTAGGTTCGTTATATTAAAAAAAAATACGCTTGGAAAAATATGAATCCACTTTCTCTCCACCCAGCTAGGGATTAATTAGTAAGACGTGTAACACTAAATTATCTAAATAAATAAAAAATAAAAGAAGAATTCATACACTCTAAAAATATTTTCTGGCTTTAAATAACTTACAAAGGGTTGATAAACCGTAGAAAACGAAACACTCTAAACCAGATATTAAGATTTCTGGTTTTTTATTTTAAGATTTTTTTATCTGATGCTCTCATAAAATGAACATTTTTTTTTAGATATATTATCTCACAGTAAAAGAAAGCAAGAAGAACGGACTAAACATCAATTGCAAAAAGACAGAATGTATGGTTGCCAGTAACAACCTTCGAATTACAACTTGTAGATCCGCAAATCAAACAAGTATAAAGATTTAATTATCTAGGAAGTGTTTTAACAGAGAACGGAAAATGCGACAACGAAATTCGAAGGATAATGAAAAATGCCTTCTGAAAGCTAAGCAAAAAAAAAGTAGTTAAAAACAAAGAAAAGTACTCAACTGTTATGTAATATCAGTCCTCCTATGTGGCAGTGAATGATGAACAATTTTATAACAGATGAAGAAGATATCTGAGGCAACAGAAAGCTAGTTCTACAGAAGGATGCTGAGGATATCATGGACATAACATGTGAGCAACGACGAGGTTTTATAGAAAATGAAAACAAAAGGCACATTTAACATCAGAAAGAGATAGTTGAAATTTCTAGGGCACATAATAAGGAAAAGGGGCTTAGAAAATTTGATACTCACAGGACAAATTGAAGGCAAGAGGGACGGAAGAAAGCAGTGTATAACCTACTTAAAGAGCTTGTGGAAATGGTTGGCAGAAAAGTGATTAGGAGAGCGAGTAAAAAGATAAACTTTGTTCAGAGCTACAAAGGTCAGGAAATAGCGGAGAGCCATGAATAGAAACGTCACATAGAAGATAATCCTACAGTAAACATTTGATTTGATCTTAAATAGATTTAAAAAAAAATGTTCACTTATATTTATTTTCTGGAAAGAGATATACAAACTTTTTTTTACGTATATATACTTATATAAAAGTTTTATAAGCTAATGTTTCGAAAAAAAACAGCTTTATTAACACCGTAAATATTAAAACACTGAAGGCAAAATAATTAGCAAAAAAAACAAAACAAAAAAAAACGTAATAAATGCATACAACACAACACGTTCTTATAAATGAAAATACAACAAAAGAAAAGAACATTGTCCACAAGTCAATATTATGTGTACATAAGACTTGAAGAAAATGTGACCAATTCCATGTAGGTACCCCCCCCCCACACCCACAAAAGAAAAAGAGAAAAAGTGAAGTTTTTTGATAATTTTAAAAATTAATGAGAGTAATGGTTTTAGACAAATTATACAGTTCAGTTCAAGGGCAGTGTTATACGTTTAGGTTAAATGTTTAGTATTATGTTTAGGTTAATGTTTAGTGTTATATGTTTAGGTTAAATATATAGTGTTACATGCTTAGGTCAAATGTTTAGTGTTATATGTTTAGGGTAAATGTTTAGTTTTAATTATATGTTTAGGTTAAATGTTTAGTATTATATGTTTAGGTTAAATGTTTAGTGTTATATGTTTAGGTTGAATGTTTAGTGTTATATGTTTAGGTTAAATATATAGTGTTACATGCTTAGGTCAAATGTTTAGTGTTATATGTTTAGGGTAAATGTTTAGTTTTAATTATATGTTTAGGTTAAATGTTTAGTATTATATGTTTATGTTAAATTTTTAGTGTTATATGTTTAGGTTAAATGTTTAGTATTATATGTTTAGGTTAAATATATAGTGCTACATGCTTACGTCAAATGTTTAGTGTTATATGTTTAGGGTAAATGTTTAGTATTAATTATATGTTTAGTTTAAACATTTAGTAATATATGTTTAGGGTAAATGTTTAGTATTATATGTTTAGGTTGAATGTTTAGTGTTATATGTTTAGGTTAAACAGAGCACTTTGCTCTTCTGTTTAGTTTTCAATTTCAACCAAAGGTTAGGTGGGAGGTTAAACCCCCACCCCTATAGCGCCTTGGATGAAAACGCTTGAAATGTCACAATCTTTTTTATTGACTTACACTAGTTTTATTAATTGCAATATTATACGAATTTCCAATATGAACTATTTATAATTATTATTTGGTTAATATTTATTTTATCTTATCTTTGTTGTTTTCTTTCACAAATCCTAGATCGATATTCTACGATCGTTGGTAAACAGCAAGGATCAGAAATGTAAATACCCATTAAGATTCGAATTTGCTTCTTTTAGCCCTAGTAGCCTGTATTTCCATGGCAGCTGCCTTGCCAATTAAACCATGAAGAACAACTAATTCCAGCTTTTTAAATCTGGTCATTACAAACAATGATTTTTACCAAATAACAGAAACCACATCAGCATCAACAACTAAAATTAGTAACACATGTAACTCGAAGAGAAAATAAAGGCATAATCAAGATGTTGACATTCCACATTACTACAAACAAAAGGTTAGGAAGGAAACAACTATTAATACTAGAAAGAGTGGTAACAGTTACTAGACTTGAGAAACATTTTTTCTTGAAAAATTGTTTTAAGAGAAAGATTTTATAAATTTTAACCGACAGTAACGCGAAATGAATGCCGAATGTTTCCTTATAAGGAAAAGGTTATTCGCCTCATGACCATATATTTTAAATACCTGATACGCCGCCATTTTCTTTGTTTGTTGGTGAATCGTGCAAAATTTTTAATGGTCCGCAGAAAAATTGGGACATTATTTCAATTTTTATTTTTATAAAGCTTCAGATTAAAAAATGACGAGTAGCCAAACGTATTATGTATGGTATATATATATATGTTAAAGGCCTTATGTAATCTCGAATTAAACACAAGTACACAAATATGACATCATCCAGCCATATTATAACTTAACATGACTTGCAAACTTCAAATTTTCAATTTCTTTTATTTAAATAATTACACTTTAACTTACACTATAACTTTAACGGGTGCATTTCATATTAATAAAATAAAAGTTTTCCGATTATTATTATTATATAAATATATTTACCTTTTTTTTTTTCTAAATTCATATTAGTGGTCCACCAAATTTAAAATTATATATTTAGTGGTTCATGAAGTTCAAAGGGTTGGCGACCGCTGCTTTAGAGGAAGCATAATAAGTTATTAATACTTTTTGTAGCTTTTTTCCACTTATTTTCCCCTTCATGCGTCGCCGTCTTTCTTGTGTACACACAAATAGTATTAATTGCAATATTATTCCAGTTTTCGACACGAAGAAAAATATTAGGGTTTCATAAATTTGTTACACATCCACGAAAAGAAGGCTTGTTTTAACCTTGGCCCAAAAGGAAACGCTGACGAAATACCATTAACATTTGATGTACCCCCCCCCCCCCGCCCAAACAATAGACTAAAAACATTTTTCTTGAACATATTCTGCTGGGGGTGCTTTTTCATTGTCGCCCAAAAATTGTGTCCTTATGCCACAAGTTAAACATTACCTCGCACTATCCGTCCTGTCAACTGTATATTGGCAGTTTTTCAAAAGTATTCGTTGGATTTAGCATGGATAAATGATATTTGAAAATAAAGCAGTTATTTTTCGCCAGTTTATACAGGTGTTGATAAGAATTTATTGGAATTCATACTTTACAACCATTCGATTTTGGATTCGGAAAAGCAATTTTTAGACTCTTTCAGCTGATATTCCTTGTGCAGGTTCGAGTATTAGTATACGAAGCAGTTCAAAATGACAGGGTAATCTCCTTACAGGCTAAAAAGAGACTATGAGGCAACAGAAATGAGTTTCTACGGAAAGAAGTTGAAGATACAATGGACTGAACATGTGCGTAATGTCGAAGTTGTAGAGGAAATGGTGACAAAACGGACACTTATAACTAGAATCAGAAAGAAACATCTGAAATTTCTAGGGCTTAGAAAATTTGATGCTTATGGGATATATATTGAAAGTAAGAGGGACGTAGAACTACATGGAACAGGGAATTGTGGAGATCCATCATAACTCATATCATTTTTCAGAAGAAGAAGTAGAAGAAGAAGAAGGAGGAGGAGGAGGAGGAGAAGAAGAAGAAGAAGAAGAAGAAGAAGAAGAAACTACAGATTTGTTCTACAAGATATGCTTGATAACCATTCTTTCATTAATAGCATCATTCTTTATTTCTCGAACTTATTATTCTGACACAAGGCCTTAGTAATGGAGTGCCCAGTGTATTGTTTATGAGTGTTAGTTTTATTCACTTATGAAATGTTTAATTTATTTTATTGTTATAGTATTTTAAATTTTATTAGCAAGTACCTAAAAAAATAAAAAATATTAGATTGCTGAAAGTGTTTGTTAATTTTAAAAAATACTGGATAGTAAAATAAGTTAGTTCACTTAAAATTCGAAAAAAATTATTTCACATCTGTTCTTCCGCCCGATAAATTCCCTTGACGTAAGCTGTCACTACATCGATGCAACAAGTCATTTAACACCTCAAAAACAAGTCACCGCGGTTAAGATATGCTTTTCTTATTTTTAACTACATTTTTTCTGCTGAAAAATGAAGTAATGTTTGTTTTACATTATTTTTTGTTTTTACATTGTTTAATGTTTTAGATTAAGTAAACTTTAAATTTTCTAATTTTCATTAAATAACTTTTGAAAAAAGTACATTTTATTTTTGCAAGATTTTTAAATTTGTTTACAAATTTCTCAAAAATGTCGGACATCATCGATTTTACTGAAAATAAAAAGACAATTTTTTTCCAATTAATATAAATCTGGTTTTAAATACACCAAAGTATTTTTCTTACTGGTTATAGTAAATTTATTCCTTTACCTTTGAGGTAAATCTAAAAAGGACGCTTCAAGAATGATATTTCATTTTTAAAATTAATTTTAAATATTAGGTATTGCAAATCTGTGAACGTACTTCAGATCCACAAATATCAGGATGGGACATTTCACCACCGTCGACTCAACACTGTCGACTCAACACCGTCGACTCAACACCGACTTATTCATCTCCGTGACAACTTGACTCCAGGACAACTCACCACCAACCTATTTAGCGCGAGAACAACTCAACTCTGAGTTCATAGTTTCAGACCGGTGTTAGCTGTGCTCGTGTGCACATCACTTAGATCGGCTTTGAGTCGTAGAAATTTTGAAAGTTTGGCAGTTTGTTTTACTGATTTATTAGTTACAACAGCCTATTTGGGTGACCGGTCAGACAATTGACCATACTGAGGCAGCAAATAGAAGACTGCACATAGAGCTGGGGATGCAGCCCCCCCCCAATATGGAGAATCATTACAGGGTCTGCAAAAGGTGCAAAGAAACCGATATGTATTTTTACAGAAATTAATTGGATGTCATCCCCCTTCCCTTAAAATTGAAGACGTATATGAAGGCAGATGAAAGAATTTTTCAGAACGATCTTCAACTAAATATTAGATGGGGATTGCATACAATTTTCAATAAATTTTTAGATTAAAAATAAAGAACATGTATCATTAATTATTAAAAATAAAGTCATACGTTCATTAATAAATTACTTTTATTTGTTTTTAAAAAGTCGATGAAGAAATTTCATAATTTGCATGTTGTTTGAGTTGTGCTTGCGCTGCATACGCTGGTAGTGACTTGTCCTGGTGTTGAGTTGTGACAGAGATAATTGGTCGTTGTTAAGTCGGCGACGTTGAATTGACGGTGACACCACCGACAAATATAGTGCGCCTGTGAGGATTGAACTAATTTCAGGAGCAATGGTCTATGCGACACGCTTACTAAGCATCACTCTAATTCTCTCTTGTAACTCTCCACAACTTCCTATCATTCGTAATTCTAAGTAATATTTGCACAATGGGGGAAGGACTGTTGTATTCATATGCAAATCCTCACCTTATAAATAGCAGTTGATACAGCTGGAGGTTAAACAAATCCTGATCTTTAGCGTTCTATATATATGAGCACGTGGCCGAGTGGTTAGAGCGTTCGCTTTCTCACCATGGTCGATTTCCCAGGAAGGTGGCTTCCTGATGTTATGGGACTGGAGGAAGCGATCCCAGCGTTCGGAACCTTTGGAAAGTGCCTGAAAACCATACCCCGTGTTGCCCCAAGCTTCTTGAGTGAAATTGGGTAGACGGAACCCTTGGGAGCTGTCGGTAGTTGTGCTAACACGAAGTCACAAGTCATCGTGACTGAGGGTTTAAGCATGCTAGCCTTGTTCAGACTGTTGATCACGCTAGATAACGCGCTCTTTCCTAGAAAGTGTTAACTAAGGTCCGCTCAACATAGCTGCAGTATAAACCACAGGTTTCTTCTGTGGATGTTGAACAAACGCAAATGTACCTGAGTAGGCATTTTCAATAGGGATTATCTAGCCGTCCTAGAAGACTGGCATCTTTGGATTTGAGTGGGATTTGTATTCTTTAAATATTAGCCCAAGCCTTAGTGGTTTAACCCCAGACAGTATCTCTTCTTTTATTGTCCAGTGCCCGAGGCGTCCCCAAAAGAAGCCTGGGAATTTTTGTGCGGTACAGCTGTTAAACTTACTTTAAACCTCGACCCTGGTGAATACCACAAATCCTTCCTTGAAGAGAAAACTAGTTGGGAAATAGTACTGAATACTTTTAACTAATTATAGTTTACAACGAGGACTGTATTTTAAAATTCAATACACCCAAGATCAAACTGGTAAAGTTCCACTATAACTGAGCAAACACTAACTTTCTACTATCATGATGGGTGTGTCTTATTTCACGGAAGCCACTTGCCTTGAACGTGTATAGCTCTCCCCAGACATTACGAGGAACTCGTATATACGATATATTGCTAAAGAACATGAAAAAGTGGTCGGTTCATTGTACCGCCCCAATACGTATCTGACCCTACCCTGTTATACTCTCGTCCTGGGTATGACGATAAACTACATCCGCGTCTTGGGTAAGACGATAAACTACGTCCAGCAGCAAGGCCTTTGATCAAGAGGTTTTGAGGAGCATGGAACCACCTTTTAATTGCTGGTGTTCCCAAGTTCACCTTCACCCGGGGAGGTAGCACCTGTTAGGGTCCCAGCTATGGGCAAATAGTTGACCCCACAACCTGACACAAAACACTATGAAAGTGTAAAAATAGATTTTAATACCAGAAATACTTTTTTAAAAAATTAGTATCAGCAATAAATATTTGAAAAAAGAAAATATTACCAGCAATAAAAATCTTGTCAGCATTAAATAACCCATTGAGGTTAATATGCCACAAAAAAAACAAAAGCAAACAAACAAAAATATTACCAGAAATAGATTTTTGACAAAAAAAAATATTAGCAGCAGCAATAAAAATTTTATTGGCATTAAATAACCCATTGAGGTTGATATGCCGTAAAACAAAACAAATCAAACCAAACCAGTAATAAAAATGTTGTCGACTTTAAATAACCCATTGAGGTTGATATACCATAAAACAAATCAAATCAAACCAAACCTGTTATATTCTATATTTACAAGAGTCAAATCAAACCGAAAATTCAGTATTGATGTCATATGTGCCCTAGAGCTGCTCAGCCTTCACTTGCCTGTCTTAACAGAGTTTAAAAGTTCCCATGGGGTCTTGCAGGTGTTCAATTATTTTTCACCCTACAACCCCTCTCACAGAAACGAAACGTTACAAGCCCCTCGCTACTCTATCGCATTTTCCCAAGGCATGTGTTCTGATGAACTACATTCATTGGTTCCACCAACCATAACCCTTTACAGCTGGGACCTGCCATGTTACGTCCACAAGGATGAATCATTTCCATTTCTTTCATATTCCATTAATAAAAAGTAAGTTCCACTCGGACATCATCTTCCCAAGAACTCCTGCTTTGTGGAACAGATTTCCAGTATAGACATTTTGTGTCTATTAAGTTTGTTTATCATCTTCTCCCAATTGTGAATAATCCTTCGTAAAAAGGGTAGTTTCTGATGTATGAACCTTTCATAACAGCTTTGAATCATCCTTAGGGATTAGGATATTATGTGAAAAACCGTAATAGCCTTTCCTATCACTTTTAGTGTATGTTATATTTACATTCAATATAACAATGCTGAAATTCAGGAAATTGTCTGGCAATGCTCCCTAATATTATTTTGCTTCTAATTAATGTGCTGTCTGATAGAGTAACCTCACTTGACTGTCTTGGTAGACTTCATAAATGCCTACGCGACCTTGTGAGCGATGAATATTTTCCATCTTACGACCCTTATCTTATGCACTGAACGTCACGAGACTCTCTCTGTTATCTGTGGCTATATCCATGGTTTGTGTCTTGACGCGCTACATTCCTTAGTCCCACCACCCCTGACTTTTACAACTGGGACCCGCCATGCCACTTACACAAATGTGAATCATCTTCATTCCCTTCGTACTCCATTAATAAGAAGTAAGTTCCACTCGGACAGCATCTTCCCAAAACCTGCTATTCTCTGGATCAAGCGTCCACGTGAATGTTTCCTTTCAATCTTTATCTCTTCAAGTCAAGGGTCAATCTTTATCTATCCTCCTTATCCTCATAATATTAGCTTCCTCCTTATATTCATATCAAGCACCTCACTGTTGCTTTGTGGAACAGACTCCCGACAGCAGAGTTTCCCGATCGCAACAATCTTCATGTCTATGGTTAACTGCTATCTTTTCTACATAACCTCATGAAATGCACTTCTTGCCTTTTCTTACACTCATAAAAGATTACAGAATAACCATCTACATTGAGTGACTCTTGGGCCTTGCATTAGGTGAACATCAGTATAAAAAAAAAACAACCTCATTATTCTCTGTTCTTGTTCTGTCACCCATTTACACAAGCTTATCAGGTTTAGGCAAACCATTTCCTTGATTTAACAGTCGCAGCAAGGCGTGACATTGGAGATTTTGAGGAGCGTGGAACCACCTGTTAATTACTGTTGTTCAACTTAACGCGGGGTGGTAGCACCTGTTAGGGTTCCAGCCATGGGTAAATAGTGAACCCCAAACAAAAACAAAACACTATGAAAGAATAAAAATACAAACAATATTTATTTATAATAAAATGGCTACCAATACATTTTATAGCAAACTTCCCAACAATATATTTTATAGCAAAATGACCAGCAATACATTTTATCTGTAGTTAAAAGCATATAATTGCGTTCAAAATATATTTAGTTGAAGCCATAAAACCAGGTTCAAAATATTTAGATTTTAGAATTAAATAACTGATAGGGGTTGATATACCGCTAAACCAAATGCAACCAACATGAAAGCACACTTTCATGATATTAATCGATATAACAGCTTACGATTTCTTAAAGAAATCAAACTGTATTACAAAATATAACGTTAACAAAACTACAACAGAAAACATACATATCACTGCTTCTTGTCATCATGTCCTCACAAAAGTGTATTTGCACTAAATCTTAGTATCATCTACCATGTTGCCAATTGTGAAAGCAGAATAACATGTCATATTTTTATTACTTCAAAGCTCGCAAGAGAAATAAATTTCGACATTAAATGACCCATAAGGAGTTGATATGCCATTAAACAATAAAATCTTAACAGTCGTAAAAATGTGAAATCATGTCGTAATTCTCGTTGATCATAGGACGAAATTAATATCAAATTCTTTTTTAAGAGTTGTGAAACATATAGAATATAAATGTTTGGTTGATTGATTAACGGCATATTAACACCTCTATGGGTTATTTAATGCCGAAATCTAAATATTTTGAGCAATTTTATGGCTTCAACTAAATATATTTTGAAAGCAATTGTATGCCTTCAACTATGCCTTCAGATAAAATGAATTGTTGGTCATTTTACCATAAATATGTATTGTTGGTTGGTTGATTTTGTTTAGTGGCATATCATCACCTCCATGGGTTAATTAATGCCGGAATCTAAATAATTTGAAGAAAATTTTAAGTCTCCAACTAAATATATTTTGAACGCAATTGTATGGCTTCAACTACAGATAAAATGTATTGTTGATCATTTTATTATAAATATGTATTGTTGGTTGGTGGGTTGGTTAATATTGTTTCGTGGCATATCAATACCTCTATGGGTTATTTAATGTCGAAATCTAAATATTTTGAATACAATTTTATGGCTTCAACTACAGATAAAATGGATTCTTGGTAATTTTACTATAGATATGTACTGCTGGTAATTTTTTTAATTTTCTTTATATAAAAGCGTATTGCTGGTATTTTTTTTTTTTACTATAATTGTTGAAGCTTGGATAAGCATGGAATAATAATAATACAACACAAAATGTACGTAAACAAAACTGTATTGAAACAAGGAAAAGGTACACAATATTTACAGTTAGTTTTGGTATATTCTTGGGAAGACTGTTCCTGTAGAATGGGTTGACTTAATCGCAGTCGGGCAGAGTCTCTGGATTGGATTTCTTGTTCCTTCCCTCCGTCTTCCCGGTACCAACCCATATTTATATGGTCGGTACTCCACTATGTAAATTAGGTGGATTGTACCACAACAATAATGATGTATTTTTATACTTTTATAGTGTTTTGTTTTTCTTTCGGGATTCATTATTTGCCCATAAATAGTACCCTAAAAAGTGCTACCTCTTCGGGTCAGGGTGAACCTGGGGACAATAGTAATTAAGAGATGGTTCCACGCTAGTTAAAATCTTCAATCACCGGATCAGAGACCTTCCTGGCGGATGTAGTTTATCGCCATACCCCAGGGCTAGGTATGTGAACGTAAAGCTAATACGTATAATTGACGGAGCTCTCACAATAACTTGTATAAAGAGACCGAAAGACAACAGAGAGAAGTGGGGAATAATTGAAATTAGCGAAATCCTTTAAAAAGTGCTAGTAATTTATTGAAGCTTCTTTCCACTTGACTACTGGTGATGAGAAACAGACACAGGTGTGAAGTTCCAGACACTAATAAATCAGTATATATCCCACATCAACATTACACCACCATTTATTTCAGTGTCTAAGCGTTCAACTAGGCTGGCATCTCGCTCTCACCCTTTCACTGTCGAAACTGTTAAATGTAACCGTCTCTTCTACTCCAATAGCTTCATATCTCGCACCTTTCGCCTGTGGAACTCCCTCCCTTCTTCTTGTTTCCCTGATAGATATAATCTCCAACTATTCAAATGTAATATCAATCGACGTCTCCAGATGCCCTGATCTATCACCTATAATTCTCTTCCTCCTTTCCTCTATCACTCCTATTTGCTCTAGCTCCAATTCTCTGTAACCCCTTGCGTGTTAGTGGCTTCCCGCCTTGCTTGGGGTGAAACGCTTAAAAAAAAAAAACTGATAAAAAAATCGCTGGGATACAATGCAGCAAACGTCATCGCGAGCGTTTTATCGCATACATCCCATAATGCAATATAGATGAGTGATCATAGAAAACATATGAAGTCGAGTTCCTTGTCATGGATGAGGATTTATTAAATAAATACGCCAACACATTACGTCGCTGCAACGATGAGGTATATAACAAGACAACTGATACGAAAATATAGGAATTCATTAGAAATTATTGTACTATATTTACATTGTAAATTATTTAAATATATGAATATATTGGGCTATATTTTACAATAGAAATTCATTGGGAATTATGTTACTATAAATATTCATTGGATTTTAATTAACTATACAGGGCGCGATGGATAAATTGTCGTTTAAATTATCCAATAATGAAAATAAACAACACTGACATCTCATTTTAACAGATATATTTACCAAAATTGCACAAAAATATTTTGTAAAGAGTACATTTATTCAATAAATTACCATTGGCTTCAACCACGACCTTCAGACGACTTCAGAATCTCCTGCAATTCTTCTGGATTGTCTCCTTGTTTAAATTGGTGAATGCTTCCAAAATCCTAGCATTCAGTTGATCTTTGGTGTTACAAGGAATTTTGTTGGGTTCTCGCTCAACTGCGCCCCATATATAATAATCAAGGGTGTTTCAACCTGGGGAGTTATGTGGCCAGATGTAAGGGGTGATGTGGTCGCAGTAATTGTCTGACAGACTTGGTTCTCCTGCCTGTGTGGCATGGTGCAGAGTCCTGTTGCTAGACATAAGCTCTTCCAGTAGTCACCCTCTTGATCCAGGGTAGCACTATCTCCTCAAGGCACTTCATGTAGTCCCCCGTAATGAGTCTGTGGCCTTCGTAATCACCATTAGACTTTTTCCGAATCTTCTGTAGTCCTCAGATTGACACGCAAACACTCTGGCGTGAGTGCCAAGCAGTACAGCATGCCGTTTCCAAATTTCTGGCGGATTGAATTGCGTTATGGTGCTTCTTTTCTCACAGACGGTGCCCAACTGACTTTACTATACTGTGCAGTAGACAAAATCAAAACAAACAACGCGCATGCGCGAAATTAAAAATATAAAATGGCGACACTTTACCCATCGCCCCCTGTAGAGTACACTGCAAATTACTTTGATATATAATCAACGGAAAGACCACTTCCTGCCTCCCATCAGCATGGCCGATACTAACTTCCGTGACAGTGACTTGTTGCGCCTTCTCGTGCTAACATTCTCGGATGATATGAAGTGGAAAGATAATATTGAATTCATTTCTAGGTCTGCTGCTAAGAAAGTTGCTTTATTGTGCCATGCTACAAAATTTTTCTCTTCTGAATCGATCCATCGCTAAACATGCAGTTAAAATGGTCGGCACCTTGTGCCACTGTCGTAAGTACCTGACTCCTTGTTCTACCTTCTATCATTACAAAAGCCAGATCAGGCCTAAAATGGAGTACTGATGTCATATTTGGGCGGGATAGAGTTCAAAAGCGTCTCCGAGTCTTTTGAGGGGTGACGGATTATTTTCCAGCCTCTCCCTCACAGGTGTAATGTGGCAAGACTCTTGCTGCCCTATCGCTACTGCCATGGAAAGTGCTCGGACGAATTACATTCCTTGGTTCCACCAGGTCTAATCTTCACAGCTACTTGTAGCACCCCCCCGTATTCCGTTGGTGAGAAGTAAGTTCCACTTGAACAACTTCCCACGAACCACTGCTCCATGTAACCGTGACCCAAGAGGATTCTTCCTCGATCGCTACAGTCTTAACCTGTTCAAGTCTAGGGTTAACAGTTATTTTCCCCTCCTATTCGTATAAACTGCCTCTTAACGAGCCCTTTATCTCATTTGATCTAGGTCCTTGTTCAGGTTAAACGTTACTGTAAAAAAAAAAAAAAAGAAAAATCAACCACACAAAACGATTAGAGTATTATACAGACATGTCCTCATCTTTGTTGCTATTATCACAACGCTTTTTTATGTGTCACCTCATATCTTTTGGGATTCACCTTATATCCAGTAGTACCGACTCAGACTGAACCTCTGTGGAATTGTGATAGCAACAAATAGGCTGCATTAAAAAGAGAGGGGGAGGAAAGATGTGATATCCCTAGATATGAGCTCAGAAACGAAATCAGTATAGATTAAATAAAGGGTTCAGTTCGAAATTCTCTGTAGGTTATCGACAGACAGCTGAAGAAGGCTGCAAAACACAGCGGCTGAAACGTTGTGATAGCAATAACGACAACAGAGATGACGATATTCGTACATCTGTAGATAATATAAACGACTCTTAGATGTATTTTTGGTTATGCGTAATCATATATGACAATAAAGAAATAACATCATATCACCCCCCCAATGGAGATTTATTAATTAAAAAAAAAAAATTGTATGTCACTGCATAGAGATGGTCGACTATGACTTCAAAAGAGATATCGAAATGTGTTACCCATATATTAATATATTAACAGTAATTTTAACAGATAAATGTTATTTTATTATAAGAATACATTGCAATTTTTTAACCATCTAAATATATCGCAAATATCTTACTATGGTATTTGTTTGGAAATTATTTTACTATATAAGAGCATTAGATATTGTCTTACCGTTGTATTTGATTGGAAATTATAATACTATATAAAAGCAACGGGTATTATCTTTACGTACGATTTGATTAGAACTTATTTTACTATATAAGAGCATTGTACCTTTTTATTTAATTGAAAATTATATAATTATATAAGATCATTTGATATTATCTAACCGTCATATTGGATTGGAAATTATTTTACGATATAAGAGCCTTGTACATTATCTAACCGTAGAATTTGTTAAATCTATCTTATATATGCGAGCATTGGATATTATCTAAATATAGTATTTGATTGGAAATTATATTACTATATAAGAGCATTGGATATTATCTTACACGAGTATTTGAATGGAAATTACTATATAAGAGCATTGGATGTTATCAACGTAGTATTTCATTGGAAATTATTTTATTATATAAGAGTATTGTATAGTATATTACCGTTGTATTTGATTGTCAATTATGTTACTATATTAGAGCATTGGATATTATATTAACTTAGTATTTGATTGGAAATTATTTTTCTATATAAAGGTATTGTGTATTATCTTACCGTTTTATTTTATTGGAAATTATTTTAATATATAAGAGCATTGAATATTATCTAACCGTAGGCTTTGATTGAAAATTATTTTACCATACAAGAGCATTATATATTAGCTTACAGCAGTATTTGATTGGAAAATATTTTACTATATAAGAGCATTGGATATTATCTTACTGTAGTATTTGATTGGAAATCATTTTAATATATAAGAGCATTGTATATTACCGCTGTATTTGATTGGGAAGTATATTACTATAAAAGAGCATTGGATATTATCTCATCGTAGTATTTGATTGGATATTATTTTACTATCTGAGAGCATTATATATTAGCTTACTGCAGTATTTGATTGGAAATTATTTTACTATATGAGAGCATTATCTAATATTAGATATTGCTATATAAGACTATTATCTAATATTAAATACTATCTTACCGTAGTATTTGACTGGAATTTATATTACTATATAGGTGCATTGTATATTAACTTACCTTAGGATTTGATTGAAAATTATATTTCTATATAGGTGCATTGTATATTAACTTACCTTAGGATTTGATTGAAAATTATATTACTATATAGGTGCATTGTATATTAACTTACCTTAGGATTTGATTGAAAATTATATTACTATATAGGTGCATTGTATATTAACTTATCTTAAGATTTGATTAAAAATTATATTATTATATAGGTGCATTGTATATTAACTTACCTTAGGATTTGATTGAAAATTATATTACTATATTGGTGCATTGTATATTAACTTACCTTAGAATTTGATTGAAAATTATATTACTATATTGGTGCATTGTATATTAACTTATCTTAGGATTTGATTAAAAATTATATTATTATATAGGTGCATTGTATATTAACCTACCTTAGGATTTGTTTGAAAATTATATTACTATATAGGTGCATTGTATATTAACTTATCTTAGGATTTGATTAAAAATTATATTATTATATAGGTGCATTGTATATTAACCTACCTTAGGATTTGATTGAAAATTATATTACTACATTAACGTACCGAGAGGAAGGAAAAGAAATAGTGAATAAAATGTTTGCGTTTAGGCGGAGGAGTTTGAAGTATAGAATTGAACAAGGAAGGGGTGTCAACCGGTTGATAGGTGAACTTATTTACTCCTATTTGGAAAGAAGGATAATAAATAATGAATAATACTTCAGAGATCAGGCGGAAAAATTTGAATTATAGAGTTGAACGGGGAAGGGGTGTGAACTGGATGATAAGTTAAGCTATCTAATCCTACTGGGAAAGAAGGAAGATAAATAAATACAGAATGAATAAAATTTCAGAGATTATGGCGGAGAAGTTAGAAGTATAGAGTTAATCCAGTAAGTGAAGTGAACCAGATGATAGGCAAACCTATTTACTCCCCTTGGCAGCGGGAAAAATAATAACTATGTAAATATTCAAATGCACTGAAACTTTACTATTAAAATTCCCTGCAGCTCTTTTACTATAGAAATGCCTTGCATATTATGTTACTACATAAACATATTAAAATATTGAAATTTTACTAGTGATATTCACTGCAGATCATTTTGTTATACACATCAAAGTTATTGTTTATTAAAATATACATCACAACGTTCTTTCACTCTAATCATGGTTTGCATGATGGTGTGGGTTACACCAGGGGTCGGCAATATCCGACATGCGTGCCACGCGTGGCACGCCAAGCAATTATTTATACCGGAATTTTCAAGATGTGGGTTTACTATCATTAGATGCATTGCTATTCGGACCAGCATGCTTATCCGGGTTGTTGTACTCACAACGTTTTCGACCTTTTGTAGATGTCTGTCTTTTTATTCTGTAGACTTCTTGGAATATCGGACAAAACACTTTATTCATTCTATGTTTAGAGAATATTGCATATTAAATTATTTTACTCTAAAAATACATAGCAAATCATTTTACTTTAAAATTTAATTGCAAAATATTTTATTATAGAATGCATTTTAAATGATTTTATGTCATTTTTCATATCACTGGAAGGTCGGTGAAATAAATCCCTCACAACTTCCGCCACTTTAATGATTATTTATATAGAAACACAATATGTACTAAGAACTATATATATATATATATATATATATATATATATATATATATATATATAATTTAATTAAAATTAAAAAAAAATAGGCAACCTTAACGGTCCATTGATTATATTTTATTTCCCAGGAAAGTTTTTCCTGGTTCTTCAGATCATATTTCCAAGCATAAAAAGTGGTTTAAAATTTGCGTATAACTTTATACGCTTTTGAGGGAGAGAGAGAGAGAGAGAGAGAGAGAGAGAGAGAGAGAGAGAGAGAGAGAGAGAGAGAGAGAGAGAGAGAGAGAGAGAGAGAGAGAGAGAGAGAGAGAGAGAGAGAGAGAGAGAGAGAGAGAGAGAGAGAGAGAGAGAGAGAGAGAGAGAGAGAGAGAGAGAGAGAGAGAGAGAGAGAGAGAGAGAGAGAGAGAGAGAGAGAGAGAGAGAGAGAGAGAGAGAGAGAGAGAGAGAGAGAGAGAGAGAGAGAGAGAGAGAGAGAGAGAGAGAGAGAGAGAGAGAGAGAGAGAGAGAGAGAGAGAGAGAGAGAGAGAGAGAGAGAGAGAGAGAGAGAGAGAGAGAGAGAGAGAGAGAGAGAGAGAGAGAGAGAGAGAGAGAGAGAGAGAGAGAGAGAGAGAGAGAGAGAGAGAGAGAGAGAGAGAGAGAGAGAGAGAGAGAGAGAGAGAGAGAGAGAGAGAGAGAGAGAGAGAGAGAGAGAGAGAGAGAAGAGAGAGAGAGAGAGACGTCGAAATTGGAGAACGAAGGAAAGAAAGGAATAATTTTATATCTATTTTTATTAAAATAAGTAAGGGAGGGTGGTAAGGACCACACATTGACCTATTTAATAAGTCATCTCACAGGAAAAGAGACAAAGAGAAAAAAATAGAAAAGATGTAAGAAAGCAAATGGAAAAAACAGGGGGTGGGAGAAAAAAGCGTGGGAAGAAGAAATGGAAGAATAAATTAACATATATAGGCATATTGCAGTTAATTTTAAAAACACAGATTAATATAGTTTACAGTTAAAGCTTGACATTATTTTAAAGATTGCCAACAAAATAAAATAGGAGAAAAGGAAATATATATCCATCAATTTATCCATCGCAATTTATCCATATATATATATATATATATATATATATATATATATATATATATATATATGCAGGGTGCGATGGAGCGATGGATAAATTTTCATCTAAAATACGCAAAAATGAAAATAACACTGACATTTTATTTTAACAGATATATTTACCAAAATTACACAAAATATCTTGAAATAATAAAGGGTAAATTTATTCAATAAAATCGTCATTGGCTTCAACAACGGTCTCAAGACGACTTTGGAATCACATGCAACTCTTCTTGATTGTCTCCTTGTTTAAGTTCGTTGATGCTACCATAATCCTTGCCTTCGGCTCATCTTTTGCGTTACAAGGAATTTTATTGGCCTTTCACTCAACTGCGCCCCACACATAATAATCAACGGGTGTTGTAGTCTGGGCAGTGAGTTGGCCAGATGCAAATGGCGATATGGTAATTGTCTGACAGCCATGACCGGGTTTTCCTGCTTGTGTGGCATGATGCAGAATCCTGTTGCCAGACATATGCTCTTTCATCAGCATTTGATGTAGTCCTCCATGTTCAGTTCGAGACCCTCACCCACAAATTCGACAGTTCTTATCTAATCAGAACGACCAGAATGCGTTTTCCGAGTTTTACATTAATAATCACCATTAGACTCATCCAACTCTCTCTGAATCCTTTACACTATCCTCAGATTTACACCCAAACACTCTGGTGTGAATGCCAAGCAGTACAGCATGCCGTTTCCAAATCTTTGGCGGAGTGAATTGCGTCATAGTGCTATTTTCTCACAGACGGTGCCCAACTGAAGCTATTATACTGTGTAGTCGACAAAATCAAAAACAATCAACGCGCAGCGCGAAATCAAAATAATATCGAATGGCGACAATTTATCCAGCGCATCTTGTGTGTGTATATATATATAAAGACATTTTAATGTTTAACATTCTTTTTATAGATACAAGTATTTAAATAAATGCTCTGTTTATAATAAACAGTATTAAATAACATGTACCGGCCTGAATGTCCGATAAATCTTCATAGCAAATATTCGTCCTTCGAACCTGTATCCTATACGGAACCGTTATATAGCCTGACGTGCATTACCTCTCGGCCACAAAGGATCGTTCGGTTAGCGAAGTCGAATTTACTGCTTATAAGCTTCAATGTTCCATGAATCTCTCACGTACATTCATAACTGCTCAGGTCTTTAAATAATTGTCGGACTTTGTCCATTTCATAATGTGTGACGTCATTTGTTTACATTTGATACGCCATGAGCAGTTATGAAACGCTGGATAAATTGTCGATATTTTTTATAAATTGTGTGTATTTAGGCAGCATCTTTTCATTCATGCACATTTCATTAAATAATATATATATATATATATATATATATATATATATATATATATATATATACATACATATGTGTGTGTGTGTGTGTGTATGTAAGTGTGTATATATGTATGCGTTTGTGTATATGTATGTATGTGCATATATGTGTATATATGTGCGTATGGGTGTATATCTGTATTTATATGTGTATGCATGCATGTATGTATGTGTGTATATCTATCTATCTATCTATCTATCTATCTATCTATCTATCTGTCTATCGACTTATATGGGATAACGATATATAAATGTTTATATATCAAGAACAGTTTTGAAAGATATGTGAGAAATTGGAAAATGTTTTTGTGACGCGTTTCATCTGTTTGGACTTCATCGGACATGGTTTGTTTACGATGTTGTGACTACGCATGCGCACGAGCGAGAAACGATATATATATATATATATATATATATATATATATATATATATATATATATGCTGGGTGCTGAAAATTAGGTATATACTGAGTATTATATCAGTATAACAAGTATTATAATAGTGGTTCTAGAATTCATTTAATTCAGTAAAATCATTTTGAATATTTTATCCTCATAATTTTATTATAACACAATTATTAGAATTTTTATTTTTTAAATAAATAAATAGATAAATAATAATAATAATAATAATAATAATAATAATAATGGTTTTGTAGTTAAAGAGGATTGTGTGAATGACGGAGGCAAACAGTTTGAACATTTGAGGGATTTGTTTATTATTATAATCAATAGAATACGTTCTCTGTGCACGTTTTGTTTTTCATTACTGTATACATAAAATTTGCATCCCTCTCTCTCTCTCTCTCTCTCTCTATATATATATATATATATATATATATATATATATATATATATATTATAATAAAACTATTAACAATCACCGCTATAGTTTTCTACATATTATTTTACTGTGTTACTCATTAAGTAAAATATGTGTTACTCTATAATTAAATATTAGAATGAATGAAAGTTTTAATCATTGTGTATATCAAATTCATTGGATGGTACAACGAAGAGGTATGTATTCCTTAAGTAGATAACTGAGCAGTGTTTTATCTTGACTGTTTCCCGTCGTCAAATTGATAACAGGGCGCTTTGGATATAGAAATGGTCTCCTTGATAGAAAAAAAGGAATACAAGTTCCGATTCCTTTCAGGAGAGACACTTTTTTTTTTAGTAGGACTTCTCGGTCTTGGCCGGTTCAAATACTGTCGACCATCTCAGTTATTTTTAAGAACCAATATGGTATACAGTATTCGAAACAGTATTACCAGGTTGTTCTAGGATTCATTTAATATTAGAATTAATTTAATTCATTAAAATCATTTTTCATATTTTAATTTTCATGATTTTTATTATAATATATTTATTATAATATATATTTTTTAATAAATAAAAATAAATGTTCTGCAGTTAAAGAGGAGTGTGTGAGTGATGAGGACAAACGGTTTGAACATTTGAGGAATTCGTATGTTTATTATTGATATGTTATTTATTGAAGTATTATCATTGATATGTTTAATATTATACCGGTATTAGCAGCATTATTATAGTGTTTCAAGGATTCATTTAATACTAGAATTCAATTAATTCATTAAAATCATTTTTAATATTTTTATTTTCGCAATTTTTATTAAAATAGATTTATTATAATTTTTTTTCAAATAATAATAAATGTTTTGAGGCTAAAGATGAATATGTAAATAACGGGGGGGTAACCGTTTGAACATTTGAAGGATTGATATGTTTATTATTGATGTGTTTATCATTGATGTGTTTATCATTGATGTGTTTATTATTGATATGTTTATCATTGATGTTATTATTGATATGTTTATTATTGATATGTTTATTATTGATGTGTTTATCATTGATGTGTTTATTATTGATATATTTACTATTGATATATCTATTATTGATGTGTTTATTATTGATGTGTTTATTATTGATATGTTTATTATTGATATGTTTATTATTGATGAGTTTATTATTGATATGTTTATTATTGATGTGTTTGATATTGATGTGTTTATTATTGATATGTTTATCATTGATGTCGTTATTATTCATATGTTTATTATTGATATGTCTATTATTGATGTGTTTATTATTGATGTGTTTATTATTGATATGTTTATTATTGATATGTTTTTATTGATATGTTTATCATTGATGTGTTTATTATTGATATGTTTATTATTGACGTGTTTATTATTGATATGCCTATTATTGATATGTTTATTTTTGTGCACACGTTTTATTTTTCATTATTGTATACCTACTTTTGCACACCCTTGCAGAAAAAGTGGGAAGATGTCAACGTTTGCACAATTAATTTCGTATGTAACTGTGTCTGGTAAATATAACGTATAAATACTTCATGATGTTGGTTATTTAATTCATCTTTTTCTAAAAATACCTTTTAACGCTATGTTCATTCAGTGGGTAGGCGATCATGACTCATCTGCAGTGACAGACTTTCACTTGCTGAAACCCTAAGTTAAATGAAAATTCAAAGCCCTTCTCTAAAAATAATTCAGGGAAGAATTTTAAAATAATTATACCTGATTATTATTTAATAATAATTATATATAATTTTGATGATTTACTGTTAGAGAATAAAAACTAAAGATGAAATAAAAATATATTTAAAAAATGAGCCCCCGATAGTGTGTGGCACTAAGTTACAGCTTATTTAGCTTATAGGTAAGTCCAGTACTGGTTACTTGTACATTGGCATGACTTCTTGGATAGCGAAGTGGTTTCCCTCCAAACGCTTTCAAATTTAGTTTTCGTTCGTTTAGACTGGTTGTCACTCAAAGCTAGAAAGTCTTGTTTACATTGCTATTTAACCTAGAAGTGTAACGGGTGTGGGCCAGAGTATGATTTTTTTTTTCCCTTTCCTAAAGGTATTAGTGTGAAAGTGAGCAACAGAAATAGACTAGTCCAGAATTTGAACCCGATTCCGTTTCACTAGCTGCAAATCAAGATGATATAAACGCTTAGGCTTTACTTCATAGTAAATTTCACTGAAATAGTTAATTCTTTGACAAAGGCATTTTTAAGGTGAAAACTTAAGAAACAAAACATAAGAATACATAATTATCTTGTGTTCATTATTCTGGCAATAATGTGTTTTTAGTGTTATTTAAGGTTTAGCTATAGTTATATTCTTTCATTATATATATATATATATATATATATATATATATATATATATATATATATATATATATATATATATATATATATATATAATGAAAGCCACGTATACTTTCTTAATATGTATATATAGAAAAGTTTCAAATTGAAAATTATAATGTTTTATTTTATGAAAGTATTTATTTATTTATATATATATTTGATATTTCAAATTGTCCTCAATTTTTCATCAGAAATATATATATATATATATATATATATATAAAAATAAAATATAATAAAAAGGCTTAAACACTAATATTCCATGGTCATAATTTATTCCATTGGAATTGTAAATCCGATCCAATTCATCAGACCTACAAATTCAAAAAGAAAACAGAAAAACCAACTCCGGGAATAAAAAATAAAATTTAGTGAGAGTGTATGTATGACATTGTGGGACGAATGTTAGAGTAAATGAAAGCTATAGGGAGGGGTAACAGACGAGAGAAGAACAGGAAGGTCTAAAGATGAATGGGTGATTAAAATTTTATTAAAATTTTTATTATATCCTTAGTCTGTCCCGGACATTGAGTTCTACCTGGATTCTATCCTCTTGGATATTTATACAAATTTATGTGTATGTGTATGTATGTATGTATTTATATATATTTTAGATATATGATTGCATATGTATGTGTATATTTACCACTAATATTATCATTATCAATCTCTCTCTCTCTCTCTCTCTCTCTCTCTCTCTACTACACACATATATATATATATATATATATATATACGGCTTTTGGAACCAATTAAGGACGTAGGGAGGGTATTTCCGTATTGTATATTTTCTCTAATCATTGGCAAGTCCTCCGCGTCTTGCTACGCCTTGCTACGAATTTTCGAAAAGTATGAAACCACCTCTTAATTGTTGTTGTTCCCAGGTCCACCCTGACCCGGGGTGGTAGCACCTGTTAGGGGTCCCAGCTATAGGCAAATAGTGAACCTAATAGTGAACCTAAAAAACAAAGCAAAACACTATGAAATTCTAAGAATGCATTTTTGTAGCGGAAATACCAAAAATTCTAGGTTACAACAAAGTAAAATCTATGAAATCGTCCATACTGACGAATATGCCATTATAACATAATTCTCACTATTTACATTGTTCGGACTAACATCCCCATCTTTGTTGCCATATTTATCACAAAATTTCGGCCGTTGTACGCTTCTTCATGTGGTTGGAATGTCGGACTGAACCCTTTATATCCCAGTGGATAAAAGCGTTAGTTAGATCTAGTGATAGGACCCAAAGAGTGTGAGTTCAATACCTTTTTAAGGTGGTGGAGAACTTGGAGAGGGGAATTAACAGGAGATAACTAATAACTGACATCCATTAGCCATGGCACGTGGAACTAGAACAGTCTACCTCAACGAGCAGAATAAAGGGTTCAGTTCGACATTCCAACCACTTAAAGAAGGCCGGAGCATACAACGACAGAAACGTTGTGATAAATATGGCAACAAAGATGAGGATGATAGTCCGAACAATGTAAATAGTTTTTTTTTGAAAAATTATTACTAGCAGTACATTTTTGAAAAAGAAAAAAATATTACCACCAATACATTTTTGAAAAAAAAAAAATTGTCTATTTTAATACCAATGTCCTAACTGACATTCATTGGACATGGCACGTGGAACTAGAACAGTCTACCCCAGCGAGCGAAATAAAGAGTTCAGTTCGACATTGCAACCACCCCAAGAAGGCCGGAGCGTAACAACAGCCGAAACGTTGTGATAAATATGGCAACACAGATGAGGATGATAGTCCGAGCAATGTAAATAGTGTACAGAATACTGTATCTCAGAAATACAGACAGAAACATAATTCTGTTTATTAAAAAAAAAATATCTTTTAAAAAATAAAATATACTTAGCTGATTTCAAGTTTAATTAATTTGAATTGATATAAATATACCATTTTTTAAATCGGTTTCACTCCAAGCAAGGTAGTAAAGCCACTCAGACACAAGGGGTTAGTAGGGGTGGAAGAGTTAGGAACAGTAATATTAATAATGAGCGAGAAGAGAAAAGAGTAATCAGGAGGACAGTAGATAGCGATTGACATTGCATTTCAATTTTTGTAGATCAAAGTTGAGTGGAAATGATGTAACCAGAAGGGAGTTCTTACTTTTGGTTTAAAATTAAAATAGATAAATGTTAATTTCTGTCTGAATTTCTGGGATGAGGAGTTATCATTATTTACAGTATTTATATTCGGACAAGCCGAGTTCGAATTCCAGTCGAATCCATTACATTCACTTACGTGCTAATACCCTTGGGAAAGGTACGAATCCTCTTCTTCCCTCCCCCTAGCTATGGGTAGATAACAGAACAGACCGTGTTGGATGACAACTGTTCTACTGCAGAAAGAAATGGCAACCTACCTCGGGAAAAAAAAACTCTGACTTGTCAGTCATGTATTGAAAGATACATGATCGTCTAAGCGTGTATCACGCATGGCACATAACTGACTGATATTCAGACGTTTGTCCTCATCTTAGTCGTTTTTATCACAACGTTTCGGCCGTTGTCCTATCCGGCCTTCATCAGGTACTTGTCGATCCAGATAACCTCAAGTGTATATCTATCTGGTTAAACTATAGGTAATTCTGAACTGAACCCTTTATTTAATCTAGACAGTTCTCGTCCCACTGCTCATGTCTGAAGATATCGTCTAGTCCTTTTTTTTATTTAGTAATGTTTAGTTATTCGGTTTCAGTCCTACGAGACTCTGGGCTAGTGGATAAACGCATTATTTTTGTGAATCTGTGACATAGTTGTTGCGAGTTCAATTCACGGTTCGGGCTTTGCTTTCTTGTACTCAGTGTAAACGGACGAGCAATGATGAATAAAGGCAAATCTCAGTTAAATCCAAATCTTGTTTTGTTTTTATCGATTTTTTAATGTTAAAAAATTAATACAGTACCTTGTCATGACACTGATCATCATAGTGATGATGATGCTGCTGTTATTATTACTATTATTATTTTATTATTACTATTATTAGTAGCTGTCTATATATTCTCAAGGACACATGGCACAGTGGATAAAGACGTTAGCCAGATCCAGTGACAGGACCCAAAGAGTGTGAGTTCAATACCCGGCTACGGCAGTTTTACTGACATCCATTAAACATGGAGAACAGTCTACCCCAGTGAGCGAAATAAAGGGTCCAGGTCGACATTCCAACCACCTGACGAAGACCTGTGAATACAACGGCCGAGATGTTGTAATCAATATGGCGACAAGGATGAGGGCGTAGTCTGAATAATGTTACTATTATATTTTTATTGCTATTATTATTTTACATTAAAACTAATAAAAAATAGTGAAAATGGCATCTTTGCTTGCGTTCGGATTTAACGAACTTTTGGGATTAATATACATATTCCAGCCTGTAAGTCCGTTAAAATAGAAGTCAATTGTGCTTGGATATGTTGATCACCGACTTAAATTTGCAAACCATCGATAGTGAATTCAGGCCTGATTGAGAGCTGCACTATTGTGAACTCATTCTAGATTAATCAAAGCGTTATAAATAACTACACGTTTATTCGCAGTACATGTGCATCTATGTGGATGAGTTGTAGATGGAGGCCGGTGTTTTATTTTAAACACGAAAAGGACGACGTCCGAGTTTGCAAAATTTCTTGGCACGTTTTCGTAACAATCATGCTACCGACCATAAGGCACTTATGGAACCACGTGTCTCGCGCATAACAGCTGATTGGACTGCGGTTCCCGCCTGATTAAGGTCCAGTTGTCAAGTAATCGAATGCGCAACACTGGCATCGCCACACCCAGGGAACTTCCCTTACTTCATTCCGCCAGCAACATCTCTTCTAGCCACATTTTTCCCCACCATTAAATTTCGGGCCGTCGGTGATTAGCGCTTGCAGTGGTTGATTGGAGCACTCAGCGTTGACTGCTCAGTCGGACATACCCAGCCGACTCCGTGACTGCTTCACCTTGTCCGACCAAACATTATTCATGCCTTCGTTTAATTTTATCTTCGTTAAATCGACGCCATATTGGAAACGACGCGATTGTATGACGTGGCATTTCAAATAATATTAAGTTATTTCATAGTTATTGCTGTCCTTAACATAATGGCGTCTCATAATTTATTTACATATATGTTTACCCGTCTGCTGCTAGTTAGGCCATAACCTAAACAACTTGTTCCCTGTTTATAACTGCTGTATTCATAATATATAAATTGCACATAGGAAAACAATTTTTAGACCTTTCAAGTTATATATATATATATTCTTCTTTTATGTATCATGTACCTTTAAGAGATCATAGCTCTCCACAACTACAAACGTTTTTTAAATCTTTTCACCTCAAGCGAGTCGATAATGCCAATAAGACGCAAGAAGTTGGAGGAAGTGCAAGAAATGAGATGACTTTAGTGAAGAGAAAAAACAATAAAAGAACACAAGTCAGGAAGACAGAAAATACAACTGTTTTCTCAAAACAATGTTTAAAAACGACATTGAGCGAATGAAGTCTGAAGATCTTAGTGAGAACCATTTTTATATCGAACCAATAGATCTTTAGGTGATCATGGCTCTCCACAACTACCTGTCCTTTTGTTGCTCAAAGTAATTTTAATCTTTTACCATCATTCTATCTGTTCTGCCATCAATTCACAGAAAACCATTTTGTATGTTACTCGCTGTTTCCTTCTCGACTCTCTGTCCACAAATATGTACTAAATTAGTATTAAATTCTCTATGCTTTCTCTCTTATTTTTTTCATATATCTCAGAGATTTCACATTCCTTCTGTTTTTAGATATATGTTTCATTGTCACTCATTTATCATTAAATCTCGAACAGCCTTAATTCTACTCCAGGCCTCCCTTGCCGTCACCACTATGGCCGCGTCCCATTGATACCGTATTCAACCAGAATACAACAGAGACATTCCATTCGCTCAACCTTAACTATCTACTCCAGGCCTCCCTCGTCGTCACTACCGTAACTTCGGCCACAAATCAGCCTACCACCGGGACCTCGATCGGCCAACTTAGCAATCCACTTTACCAGGCAGTTCGGCTTCAACATCTCGACATCACATGATTACCAGCCAATCAACACCATCACAGCTGTCGATTACAACCTTAAAGAAAGCCGTGCGTTAGACTCCACCAACGACTCTTGGCCAACAACAACTGAAGAACATATACGAACAATTGCTGCAACCTTCAAACAAGTATGTATATATTAAGTATATTTGACGAATACACGTTGTTGAAATTTTAATCCTTGTTTGTTTCATTCCTTTGCAGCCAAACACTCGTTATAACAGCATAACTGCTGAAGTTTACTGCTTGCAACTGGATGAAAAGCATATTTAGTTAAGCAAAATGCGACCGGTAATCACTGGTTAATCGATTTTCTTCAATTCTGTTTCATGACAATGCTCTGTCACATTTGACAGGATGACAATGCTCTGTCACATTTGACAGGAAAACAATGCTCTGTCACATTTGACGGGAAAACAAGGCTCTGTCACATTTGATGGGAAAACAATGCTCTGTCACATTTGACAGGATGACACTGGAGAAACTCGGCGACTTACGATACAAGATATCGCGACATCCATCATATTCTCATGATCTTTCGCCCTCTGGCTGCCACTTTTTCGAGAATCTTGACAACTTTTTTCAAGCCAAAAGACATTTCGTTGCAAAGAAAATGCAGACACTGCCCCCAGAGATTTATTGGCGTCCAAACCTTTGGAGTTCACAGTACTGATAACAGACACGAAAAAGAAATTACAAAACCTCCTACAGAAGGTAGAGAAGGAGAGCGAGAAAAAGGGACTAAGCATGAACTACAAGAAGACAGAATGCATGGTCATCAGTAAGAAGATGAGCCCGAAATGCGATTTTCAGATCGGGGACACTAAAATCAAGCAGATGCGGAAGTTTAAATATCTAGCAAGTGCGAAACTGAAATCCGTAGACGTATTGGGATGGTCAAGGACACATTTAAAAAAAATGGGCAGAGTATTGCAAGACAGGAGGATCTCTTTGGTAAGAAAGAAAAAAAGTTGTTATGTGACGTCAGTTCTTCTTTTACGGTAGTGAATGTTGGACGGTCTCCTCAAAGATGAAGAGACTCGAGGCGACGGAGATGTGGTTCTGCAGAAGGATGCTGAGGAGATCATGGACCGAGCGTGTGAACAATGATGAGGTCTTAGAGAAGATACAAGCAAGGAGGAGGCTTATATTTAACATAAGGAAGGGGCAGCTGAAGTTTCTGGGACACGCAATGAGAAAGGAGGGCCTAGAGAATCTGATACTCACAGGCCGAATAGAAGGAAAGAGAGAAAAAGGAAAAACAACACATGACATGACTAGTGGACTTAAGCAAGTGGATGACAGAACGTGGTCTGGGGGAGATGGCAGAGGGACGGAACTTGTTGAGAGCTGCAAGGGATACAGGGAAGTGGAGAGCCATGATCGCCTACGCCCTAAAAGGACACATCACAAAAAAAAAAGAATCTTATAATTCGATGGTAAAAATGTATAGATGTTCAGGGTTCCTATTTTTACTGATTTAAACGCTAATTAATTCACGAATAAAATCGATTCTAGAATTAAACGTTATTTTCCTCAGATGAAGTAATGATTCAGCAATTTCTGAGTGTTTACAGAATAACACCAAACCCGAACACCGTGTCTGGAATGCCGTCTGCAGACTTGATGTTCGCCAGGAAGATTAAGTCCGTCTTTAATAAATTATTACCAGAACGTAAGGCGAGAGCATCAAGGAATAAAAATACAAGTAGATACTTCAAACTTGGACATAAGGTATCTTTAAGATGTATCAGCGCGGAAAGGAATTCTGGGAAGATAATGTTATAAAAAAAAAACGGATCGTCAAAATGATATACATGGTACAAAGACAAAGGTAGGAACGTGAGCGACACTTTAATCAGTTAAAACGTGCCCACGCCATCAGAAATTGTTGAACCAAGGGTTTATGGCAAAAGAAAAGAATGCCAACAGAATTACTAACTACTAAACCGAAGCTGAAGAAGTATAGACTCCAGGGGAAGTCATCTCAAAGGGGAGATGTTATATAGTGTCATACCTGACGTACCTATTCTATTATTAATAGACTCTCCCACACATAATAAGTAGTAGTAGTAGTAGTAGCGGTCGCCAGTAGGGGCTCAGTGGTGTTGAGCGAGTCAGTCGATATCGGACATTGAAGTACCAACCATCACAACTAGATTGCTGCGTCATTTACTCTTATTTCAAGTTCCTAACGTTTTGTAGGTCGAACCTAATTTAGGACGACTTATTGAAATACAAGCCTCCACTGTGAAAACTACTCTACAACATATAGGAATAAAGTGCCACTGCTGACACTGGAGTTTAAACACAGATCACCAGCGAGCAACACACTTATGAATAAGTAGATCACGTGATGGTAAAGGAAATGTATATATGGGAATTAGCGTGGCGTCTAAGTGATCACTATGCGGGTTACTTCGGAACTGTGCTCGTGAAACTCCCTGCCTCTGTGCAGAGAGTTACCCAAATGAGGCTGTGCCGAAGGGCAGAGTCTCGCCTGGGGCGGTAGACAGCAAATCGACCCCGTTTTTACGGGTTCTACGGGGAATTTTTGACCGAGCCTACGGGCTCGGATACTCCACAATAAACTTGGCCTTGTGCCACATCCGACCTCGTGTGGCGGTTAGTGAATATCATCACTATCCAGATTATTTCCGAGTGTGATGGTCAAGCTCTCTGCTTCAGGGCAGAAAGGATCCCCAGATGAGGTTATGTCGAAGGGCAGAGTCTCATCTCGGGAGACAGTTATCCGACCCCGTATTTTTAACGAGTTGTACGGAGAATTTTGGTCGAGTATACTGGCTCAGATGCCCCACAATAAACTTGGCCTTGTGCCGCATCCGACCGCATGGGGCGGTTAGTGAATATCTTGCTTTTATTCATTTAAATCTGATCCAATAAAAATGCTGTTCTTTGTAGTAAGAACAGTAGATTGCTTAGCTGTTGTTTTTTTTTGGTAAAAAACTGTCGTTCAAAAGATGCCGTTATTGATCAAAATTTAAGCAAATAAATGTTAAATTTTAATTTCATTTGAAAATTTCACAGATTTATTGAAATTTAAATCTGTTTACTGAGGATTTCACAGATTTCACGTTCATAAATAGAGAACTCCACAAATTACAATGTAAAGAAAATGAAACAGTTTCAATGCAAAATATGAGGCTTTGTGTTATGCTAATAATTTTTGCTATTCTAATAATTTTTTTTCGATTGCATGCTTTAATTTTTGAAGTGATTGGCATTTAGTTCGGAGTTGAAATTAATTCTGCACCCCATAAATTGTACTTTATTTTCTATTTTTATGTATTCGTTTAACCGGTTTTCTATCTGCATTTAAACTGCTTTTGTTCCTAGTACAGGGTCCTGTATCTTTTCCGTGTATCTTTTCTAATATTTTAAGAACCCAGTGAAGGTCAAAGAGTTTGACGTTTTGAAGTGTTTTCTGCAAAAATCCGAATGAGTTCTTGATTGGTGTCTTGTGACTAGAAATGGGTCTTTTATGAGGAATCGAAAACCACCAGCTCAGTAGCTTGAGCATGACGAAGGACCCAACAACTTTCCAAGAAAAAAACTCCCGGTGTCGATCCTCCAGTTCTACAAATCAACAATTCGCCCTTGCATGGAGTATTGCTGCCATATATGGTCTGGTGCCCCTTCTGTTTGCCTCGGCGTTCTTGATAGGCTCCAGAGGCGGATATGCAATGTAGTTGGCCCTGCCCTGGCGTCTCGTCTACAGTCACTTTCTCAACGCGCCGTCGCCTCCTCTGTCTGTTCTACAAATACTTTCATGGAAATTGCTCCGAGGAGCTTCATTCGCTGGTTCCAAGACGTCATGAGTTCCAGCGCCTTACGAGGCTGGCATCCCGCTCTCACCCCTTCACTGTCGAAACTTCTAAATGTAGCCGTCTCTTCTACTCTAATAGCTTCATGTCTCGCAACTCTCGCCTGTGTAACTCCCTTCCCTATTCTTGTTTTCCTGAGAGCTATAATCTCCAGCTATTCAAGTGTAATGTCACTCGACATCTCCAGTTGCCTTGATCTATCCACTACCCTCATCCTTTCTTCTATCACTCCTATCTGATCTTGCTCTAAATTTTCTGTAACCCCTTGCGTCCTAGTGGCTTCCCGCCTTGCTTGGGGTGTAATGCTTAAAAAAAAACAAAAAAAAACCTCCTGTCGTTGTCGTACTTTCTGAGGTGATCTTGTATAATCTATCAAATAAAAGTATAGCGCTTTCTGCACTTGTAATTCCCGCTCTAACAGCATTCTGATAATGACAATTGCCCCACTGTCTTGAACAAGTCCGCATTGTTCATGCCTTATTTCTAGTCTAATGCAGTTACGAGTTTTATTCATTAGAATCTTAATTATAGTTTTGATCCTAAGTTTAATGATGTCATCCTTCTCTCGAACCTGAGCTATGCACATTGATCTATCGAACTCTTACCGCAAGGAAAGTTGGTTCTCTGTGTCGCGCCAAAAGTTTTTTTTTCTCGTCTAAGTCCATCCTTCAAATCTACAAATCTACCATTCGTCCTTGCATTGAATATTATTGCCATATACGGTCTGTTGTCCCCGCTGTTCATCTCTGTAGAATAACAATAATAAACAGCACTTACCGGCGTAAAGGTCCCAGCTAGCGTCCAGCTGGCGGACAAAAATAAAGCTGGTTGTAATTTAATACAAACCCTGCAAACTAACTGATAAATCAAGCTGGTATTTATATAGAAATACCTCCACTCAGGTACCAGCAGCCAATCACAGCCCAAGCAATGGACTATCCCACTTTAGCACAATGAGATGCTCCATGGCAACATAAATAGCTCTCTTTCTAAAGGTTGGATTATTATTCACTTAGCTTGCTCCACAACTGAGTGTTTATCTCTACCACGTGATTTTTCTACAATCTCAAGGTTCTCAATAAAATCCAAAGACAGATATGAAATATGATACGCCCTGACATGGCATCTCAACTCCAGATACTTTCTCACAGACGTACTGTGGCTTCCCTTTGTCTTTTCTACAAATATTTTCATGGCAACTGCTCTGACGAGCTATTTTCACTGGTTCCCAAATTACATGAATTTAAGCGTGCTACTAGGTTGGCATCTCGGTCCCACCCTTTTACTGTCGAAACATTTAAATGTAACCGCCTCTTCTACTCCAACAGCTTCTTCTCTCGCACTTCCCGACAGTGAAACTTCCTTCCTCTTACTTGCTTCCCTGATAACTATAATCTTCAAAAATTTAAATGTAATGTAAATCGCCATCTTCTGATGCCTTGATCTTGATCCCTGTCCTTCTCTTAATCTTTCCTCAAACACCCCTCTTTACTCTTACTTTCACTCTCTGTAACTCCTTGCGTGCTAGTGGCACCCCCGCCTTGCTTGGGGTGAAATGCTTAAAAATATTTTCGCTGTCATATATTTAAGGTCGGTAACAACGCCACCGTCCTCTTTGTCTTACTATACGGTACTGAGACGTGACCTCTCAGCAAAAACCTTGCGTTTCGCGTCCACGGCTTCGAATATCGCACCCTCATGACCACCGAGGTGGTGGTAGGCGCTCTGGTTCGATCTTGTATCCAATGAGAGGCTCTGCCAGAGGACCAGCCAGCCAAAATCCTCTGCACCATCACACAGAGCCAGGTTCGCTGGCTCGGTAATGTCCTGATGACTGCTCTACCAGAGTCACCAACCAGTTCGACTCGTCATCTGTAAACTGGTGATCACTTCGCGGCAGACCATGCAGTCGCTGGAAGAACGTCGTCCTTCAGACCCCACTACCCAGCAGAATAATCTGGCGCTAGATGATGTTCCGGCACTCTGCAGGAGACCAGGTGAGCTGGAGTGGACAGAGTGGCTCACGTGAGCCTAACGCCTTCATTGCATGAGATTTTGCAGCAGCAGATATCAACATCAAAATGGTGCTAAGGTTAATTAGTTTAAAGAAAAACCTCAAAATCATGCATTTCTATTAAAATCTCATTTCGTCTTTCTGCTTCCTCTATCTTCTTCATGGGCAGAACCAATCATAAATTAGTATTACGGCTTGTTTTATACTTTCCTGTATTGTAATTTTGTTAGGGTGAAGTTCCATATTCAATCGATGTAGTAGTTATTCCCTTTCTTTTAGGATTTCTCACTCTACAGTTTTATACATCCTACCGAAGACCACATTCAAATATCTGGCTATCTTTTTTTTTGTGTGTATACTTCATCTGTGCTCTATAGTTGTTCGATTTTTGCATTTTCTCATTAAGTCATGCCTATTTTTTTCGCTTGCATCTATTTTTGAGGTTTTTCATGAATAAATTCTGTCTTTTCTTGACGTTATCTATGTTATATCTCTTATAAAACTGAAGATTTCATCTTTTCTCTATTTCTTTCTCCTTGTCTTTCCTAGAACTGATTTCTTTTGCTGTTATCCCGAGTATTTCATTTAAGGTGCTCCACTCTGAGAATCCTGTTTTAAAGTTTCATATTGTTCTTAATAGCGTCTATGTGTGTTTTATGCAAATGTAGTTGCTGTGGAATTTCTTATATTACAGCCTAAGTATTACACTTGCTTATTATAATTTTTGAAGAAGACTTGTGTATATTTTAGTGTTCAAAACTGTATCTGTTGATGGTTAAGTAGCCTATCTGTTTTTTTATTACCTTCTGCCGGACTTTTCCATTTGAGCCTGTTCATTTATTCAACACACAGCTTAGCATTGACCGTATGGAGGCCTTAAAGCTTATCATCTCTGCGCACATCACAAATATTTCGAAGAGCATTGTAACCTTTTATTAAAAGCAAAAAGATGTCGAATATGCTTATTCTTGTCTACTTGGCATTCCATCTCAAAGGGGTGTCTAATTTGAAATAAAAGTTCAATAACGTTAGACAACGGTTTCACAGGATGACCAGAATTACTAAGAAGCAAAAAAAAAAAAAATACTACGAAAGTTTATTCTTTGAGATCATTCGCAGAACATAACCCCCCCCCCAAAAAAAAAACAAAACAAAAAACAAACGAATGTGAATTTTATAAGTAACCATCGCAGACTTTTATGTTCAAAAGCTTATAGGATTCTGTGATTGTTGTTAAAAATATGCAGGGTGGTCCAAAAGTAGGTGGACTCTATGTGGAATAGGTTTATGTATCGGTTATATTATTACAACTGAGTATCTTGATGAAACATTGAAAGGGGATTGGCCGAAGAGATCCAATTGATTGGCCGGCACGTTCACCAAACTTGACCCCAATGGATTTCTTCTTTTTGGGAGTACTCAAGGACAAAGTTTATAGTCGAAAACCAAGAAGTGTCGGTGATTTGAAAAATTACATAAGAGATGCATTTCAAGAAATTAATACCCAAAAAGACTTGTGCAAAAAAGTTTGTCGAGGCGTTAGAGGTAGTCTTCAAAGCTGTGTAAATTGTGATGGAAAACAGTTTGAGCACCTGCGTTGATAAAATTTAAGGGCTTTTGTATTATTGTTCACAATAAAATTCAATGTAATAATTGTGTTAATAAATATAATTGTATGTATATGGAATCTCAAAATAAATGTAATTATTTACTGTCCACCTACTTTTGGATCACCCTGTTTATACATCTTTTCTATTTTATTTCAAATACTATTAGAATTCTGATAATCGCCTTGTCCATTTCCTGCTTAAATTTTTTTAGCTTCCTGAATTGGAATAGTGTCCAAACTTTACAAGTTTCGATTGTGATCTTATTTTTGTTGCAGACAATTACAGGATGACGGTCAGTCAAACTTGACGTAGAGCGTATACATTGGGAAAAGCCTCTAGTTTTTGTTGATGTCTGTTTACATTGTCCAAATCGAGTTTGCATAGTTCCCCGTATGTCACTGCTCCTACCCTGTCGAGTTTACTTTCATATTCCCTAGTGTTTTTATTAAACACTAAAACAACAATCACACAAAATGGATTTAACTAGAGATCAAATAGGGCTTACAGCCATATTATCGAAATTAAGCAACGTCGAGCCTGGTTAGTACCTCGATGAGTGACCGCTTGGGGATTTCAGGTGCTGTAGGTTTGAATATGCAAGTGGTTTAATGGATAATGGCTCGGAATTGTTAATTGGAGAGTCGAGTTCTAATTCCAATTGTGTTGGTTATATTCATTTATGTGCAAATACCCTTGGGAAAGGTATGAATCCAATTCTTCTCCCCTAGCTATGGGTTAATTAATATTATTAAAACAAAAAAACAAAAACAATTCTTACAATCTAAAAATATATTCTGTCTTTAAATAACCTGTAATAAGATGATAAACCGTAGAAAACGGCTCAATCAATCAAGAGAGCAAATGTGATTGATTCATTGTATTGTAAATTTTTGCACTTTGTTTTTATA
>CAHIKZ030004146.1:2282500-2307500 GCA_903632075.3 Acanthosepion pharaonis | reverse complement strand
GTCCGAGATAGAGCGAGGAAAAGATGCCTTCTTTATGATCCCAGAGACACTTATTTCTATTTCCGGGTTCCCTCTTCTTTTTAAAATATACAATTTTCTCTAGTTGTAGCAACTATAACCTCTTCCTATATATATATATATATATATATATATATATATATATATATATATATATATATATATATATATATATATATATATATGTGATAACCATATATATTTTATATATCAAGTCATCCCATAATTTCTGTCCAAATTTTAACTTTTGTTAAAATGAACGAAATTGTAAGAGTATTTTATAATGTCTAATGGAGTTGAACATTATTTTATGTTTAGATGCATTTAAACTGATCAAATTTTTATTTCAGAGAACAATAAAATTAAATTTTGTTTGATTAAAATCCTGCTAACATGGAAGTACCTAAGAATCATTTGAGGCACATAATGCTTTATGAGTTCAAGAAAGGAAACTCAGCAGCCGAAGCAGCTAGAAACATTCACTCAGTTTATGGAGAGGAAAGTGTGAATGAAAGAACTTGCAGAAGATGGTTTGCAAAATTCAGAGGTGGAAATTTCACCCTTGAAGATGAAGATCTAACCGGACGTCCAGTTGAGTTTGATGAAAAGCTTCTTGAAGCAGCCCTTGAAGAAAATCCTTCTTTATCAGTTGAGAAATTGGCAGTGGTTCTCAGTTCAAACCATGCAACTGTTCATCGTCATCTTCAACAACTTGGAAAAGTTCCTAAACTTGGAAAATGGGTGGCTCATGAATTGTCTGAAAACAACCTCAAATCCCGTGTTGACATCTGCTCTTCTCTTCATTCTCGCCAACTTTCACCTTTTGTGGAGAGACTTGTGACTGGCAACGAAAAATAGATCTTTTATCGAAATGTTAAGTGTCGTAGACAGTGGCTTGGTAAAGAGGAAGGACCCCAGCCACAGCCGAGAAGGGAACTTCATGGGCCAAAGGTTCTTCTTTCAATCTGGTGAGATCGTCAAGGAATAATCCACTTTGAATTCTTACCACCTAATGCAACAATTAATGCTCAAATATACTATCAGCAATTAGAGCGTTTGAACCAAGCTTTGAGGAAAAAAGACCTGCTCTAGTGAATCGAAAAGAGGTGATGCTTCATCAGGATAATGCGTGACTCCATACAGCAAGAATTACGTCACAAAAGATCGAAGAACTTGGTTGGGAGAAAATTCTTCATCCACCTTATTCTCCTGATTTTGCTCCTTCAGACTACCATTTATTTCGTAGTTTATAGAATCATTTGTAAGAAACGGCTTTTGTAACACAGGAAGAGGTTAAAACTGACATTTGTGAGTTCTTCGAATCAAAGCCAAAAGAATTTTACAGTAATGGAATTAGTAAGCTTGTTAATAGATGGAAGGAAGTCATAGATAATCAAGGAAGATACATTGTTGATTGAATCTGTAATTAAATGTAACATTTGGACACTTGTTTTCTTTATTCAAATTTCGGACAGAACTTATGGGATGACCTGATATAAAGAACAGTATTGGGGAAATTGTATGACAAAGTGGAAAATTGTTTTTCTATTATTTTTGTTGTTCATTATGTCGTAGTTGTATAATGAATAAAATACATTTTCTTACGGTTATGAAGAAAAAGAAAACTATTTTTGATGTCTTAACACACACACAAACACAAACACACACACAAACACAAACACACACACGCACACATATATATTTATATATATATAGAGTGTGTTTTTATTAATTGATTGATTTATTTTTTACGGCCTATTTTTTGTTCAGAATTGTCAATGTTTTTTGACAACAAAAATAATAAAAAAATTTTGTTGAAAGGATGATATGCAAATAAAGAAATTTTCAAGTCATTTATGATTACAAAGGAAGAATTTGTCTTTGATTTTCTGAAATATCAGATGTTTATCTACGTAGCTCTTACATTCAGCAAGATTCACCATTCCAATATAGATGTTATTTCCAATTTAAGTAGAAGCCAATGAACATTTCTTTATGTTATATGGGAATAAAGTGTCGCTGTCTAAACTGGAGTTGAACACAGATCACCAGAGAGCAAACACAGGTGATCCCATTTTGAATAAGTAGATCACATGATGGTAAAGGAAATGTATAGATATGGGAATTAGCGTGGCGTCTAAGTTATCACTATACCGATTACTATTCGGATCACGATTCGGTGGTTACTCTTCGAGTGAGTATTATCGAGCAAGTGCTATAAGGCAAGTGTTATTCGAAGGCGTCTGACTCAAGTATTGTTCAACGGCATCACTATAGTGGTATCTGCGATTACAAAGTCTCTACTACAACGAGCATTACGAAAGTGACAACGAGTATTCGTTGACATTACAAAAGTGGCAACGAGTGTTCGTTGATATCGCAAAACTAAGCAAAATAGTAAGAGATAGGAAAACTTTTATTAGACAGAAATGTAAGAGTGTTCAACTGTTATGTAATATCAATCCTTCTGTATGGCAGTGAATGTTGTTCAACTTCCTCACTGATGAAGATGAGATTTCAAACAACAAACATGTGGTTCTACATGATAATACTGAGAATACCATGGACGGGACATGTGAGAAAAGAAAGAATAGACAGAAATAGTTAAAAATTCTAGGACACATAATGAGGAAATAAAGTTTGAAAAATTTGACACTCACAAAATATCTTGAAGGCGAAAGGGTCAGAGGCAAACAGCGAGTAAAGGTCTTGCGTAAATAGATAGCAAAAAATTGATTGGAAGGGTTAATAAGAGGCAAAACAGAAATGCTGAGAGATATAGGAAGTTGTGGAGAACCGTATCGCCCATGGCACATAAAAGAAGATTTTAGATCTGACTTCAATATCCTCCTTCCTAAGATCTTATGAAATCCTGCAGTATTTTATTGATATTATTATAGTATGATCGGTTAGCTATGAGAGAACAATGCCCGAAAAAGCAAAGATTATTAAATAATATTGAAAAAATATCTGAACAGGTCTCCTGTTCATTGAAAAGATGACATAGGAAACCATGGCAACGGCGCTAAAACTGAGCGTTCCAAGAAATTTGAATCAATAGCACATTAATAAAAGAAGCCTATGTGAATAGCAGAAAATTACTTGGTCTCGAATAAATGGCAACCTCAGGGAAGAATCAGGTTTATTCGGCCAGAGCTACGATTCTATCTATCTATCTATCTATCTATCTATCTATCTATCTATCTATCTGTGCCTCTTTATCTATCTATCTATCTATCTATCTATCTATCTATCTATCTATCTATGTTTTGCTCTTGCCTTCAGTATCTCCTGTTAGTGCTAAATTTTCCAAGCCCCCTTTCCTCATTATTTCAACTGTCTCTTTCTGATTCTAAATATAAGTATCTATTTTGTTTTCATTTTCCTTAAAACTTCCTCATTGCTTACATGTTCTGTCCATGTTATTCTTAGCATCCTTCTGTAGAACGACATCTCTGTTGTTTCAAAACTCCTCTTCATCTGTGAGGAAATTGACCAGCATTCACTGCCATATCGGAGGATTGTTGAACACTCTTATATTTGTGCCCAATGAAAATTTCTGGATCTCCTCAGAAAATAAATTCTTAAAGGCATCTTTTGCTATCACGGTTTCTCTTTTGAATTCCTCTTTCACAGTTAAATTTCTGTTTGCTTTATTCCGAAGTCCCCAATTTGTCGATAGCATCTGGAGCCGTCCCACTTACTGGCAAACATACATTCTGTCTTTATGTAATTGATGATTAGTCCTTTCTTCTTGCTTTCCGTTTGTACAATTTTTAAAATTACGCGTAGTTTTTGTCCATTTGGTTTGGTTTACGGCTTATCAACCTCAAAGGGTTATTTAATGCCGACACGATTTTTTTTGCTGGTAATATTTTTTTTTCTTCAAATTGCTGGTAATATCTTTTTTTCTTCAAATTGCTGGTAATATTTTTTTTCTTCAAATTGCTGGTAATATTTTTTTTACAAAGTATTTCTGGTAATAAAACACATTGATAGTGTTTTGACCCTAGTTTGGGGTTTAACTATTTGCATTGTTGGGACTCTAACAGGTACTACCACCCCAGGTCAAGGTGGACCTGGGAACACCAGCAATCAAGAGGTGGTTCTACACTCCTCAAAACCTCCTGATCAGAGGCCTTGCTGTTGGACGTAGTTTATCGTCTTACCTGGGACGCGGATGTAGTTTATCGTCATACCCAGGACGGAGATTTTGTCTGTGTCTGCATTCAATACGGTATCATCTATATATCTTGTGTCATCTAAATATCTTAAGTTGTTGAGGTTGTGCTCACCAGGAACAAATTCCGATAGAACCTCCAGATACGCTCGGATACACAAAAAACAAAAAAACACTTTCAACGGTAACTTGTGTAAGAGAGCGTTCCCATAAGTAGCAAATCCATTAGTTGAAAAAAAAAGGAGTGTTGCAATTCAGCATAAGTGTATTGACAAGGAAAGATATTAAAAATGCTTATTATGTTGAAAAATGATTATTTATCGAGAAAAGTAAATGCTGTTTTAAATATATGACCGTGGATTTTTTTTAAATGTATAGACATATACACAGACATTTAGGAGGAATATTCCTGTCGATTTCAACATATGACAGCCCAACAGTTCAATTGAGACTTGATCCACTTGACCTGCCCAGACAGGGGATTTCATGACGGTGTTAAAGTATCGTGTAAAATGATAAATGATACACAGCCTGCCACAAAATCTTTAAACAGCACCCCTCATGTTTTCTGGTCATTGAATTTTGTGGGGGAAATGAAATAAAACTAATAAATAAAATAATAATAATCTCTATCTATAAAAGGTAGGATGTGTGTGTGTGTGTTTGTAATTTTCGACGGATTTGCACCAAAATTTACCTGCACATGCTCCAAGTTAGCGGGAAGGCCAAGACCGACTGTGCATTTCCCAACTCCCATCGATAGTGGAAATGATCGATTTTTTCATGCTTCTACGGTAGTTTTCATGTAGTTTGCGGCCATTTTGTACTGGCCAGAGCGAGAGCCAATAGCTGGCTGCCACAAATAGGCAGGAAGATTCTATTGGCCAGCGTGAGAGCCAACAGCTGACTGACACGAATGTTAGCTAGCATGCTAGCATGCAAAAAAATCGATAGCTGCATTCGTCACAAGTGGAAAAAATTTAAATCTGCATGGCACTTTACTCCAATTGGCTCATTCGCTTGCTTAAACTCAACGTTGATTCTGATTCCGCAGAACTGGGTTGGGTGTGAAAAAGTATTTGTTATTAACATTCTTTTTTCATTCGGTTTTTCCAGTTACGAATCCTTTTTTAAAGCTGATCGTTTTGTGTTCATTTTTAGTTCTTTTTTCATAACATTGTCTTCAACCACGAACTCCAGACGACTTAGGAATCTTCTACAACTCTTCCAGACAGTCTCCTTGTCTAAGTTGGTGAATGCTTTCCATAAACCTTGCCTTCAGTTCATCTTTGGTGTTACAAGGATTTTTGTTGGTCTCTCGCTCAACTGCGCCCCACACATAGTGATCGAGAGTGTTGCAGTCTAGGGAGTTATGTCGTTAGATGTAAGGGGTGATGTGATCGTAGAAAATGTCTGACAGACATAACTAGGTTCTCCTTCTTGTGCGGCATGGTGCAGTGTCCTGTTGCTAGACATAGAGTCTCCCAGAAGTCACTCTCTTGATCCAGGTCAACGCTATCTCCTCAAGACTCTCGACGTAGGCCTCCGTATTGAGTCAGAAGCCCTCACCAAGAAATACAGAAGTTCTTCTCTTATCAGAAAGATCAGAGTGAATTTTCCGAGATGCCGTACATTCGTAATCAGCATTAGACTCATCCAACTATTTCTAAATTCTCTGCACTGTCCTCAGATTGACACCCAAACACTCTGAAATCTTCGTGTTGGAGCGAATATTATGCAGTACAGAAAGCCATTTCCAAATTTAGTTATTTGCATCATAGTGCTCTATTTTTCACACACGGTGCCCAACTGTGCAGTCGAATCCCCCCCCCAAAAAAAACACATATGCGCATATATAATGTAATTTACCCACGCACGCATGGACTCTTCCAGCTATAAATAGGAGCAGGTACTGCTTTTGGAAAGTTTTCAGCAGTTTTTCTGACAGTCGGACCGAACATTCTTGCTGTAACACTCTCGTTTGTATATGTTTGTATTAGTGTTTCTGTTAATATATTTGTTTAACTTAATTCCTCTCTTTGTGTCTTTATTTCTGGCCCTAACAAGGCCACAACATATAATTAATTGTAGAAAAAGTTTTCACATACTTAAAGTTCTCATTACAAAAACAAGAAAACCGAATGCCAACTAGATCTTCAGTTTGGAGTTATTTGGTTATTTTCATGTATTTGCAAACTTTCATCTAAATTTCAGTTGGTTTTCATCACAACTATTCAGACTGTCAGGAAATTTATGCCAATTTTGTGACAAAGAATGTGGGTTCATCAGCAGGTCTGTAGAGTAATATCAGAGTGCAAATAGAAATGTTTCATCTGCCATATATGTAGGAAAAACTGCACGTGAAGCATTCTACAGCCATTTACATGCTCACTGTTGCTGAATTCAAAATTGAAGTGATGGATTTCTGCCAAAAAGTGTCAACCGCTCTTTATATATTCATAACTAGAAATAGACAAATTGCAAATAATCAGTTGTCGGATCCTGACGCTTTTTTGTCAATGTATATTTTCATTAGACATAGAATCTCGCGCAAGTAATGTTAGGAAACTTCTAGATAGTTTTAAATGAAAAGACTTTAGAATAATAGCATCTGATGCCGGAAAACGGTTCGAACAAAATGGAGAAGACAATCATGAAAGATGGCATCAAGACATTTTCCATACACATTGTCCTTCATTCCGACCTGAAGAAGCCCAACGTAACAGACGTCACGTCGGTGAAACGCGTCGTTTTTAAAGATTTTCCACCTTTGTCTCATCCTCTCCACTTCGGATACCATTATGCATTCAGTAAACACACACACACACACATATATATATATATATATATATATATATATATATATATATATATATATATATATATGAAGATATATATATATATATATATATAGAGAGAGAGAGGGAGGGGAGATAGAGAGAAAGAGGGAGAAAGAGGGGCATAAGAATTGGTGAGTCAGTTTCACGCATCAATGCAATTTTCAAACCAGATCTGAAGCTCGCATTGAAGCGTGAGACTGACAGTTATAGGCGGAGGTTTTCAAGTTTACATTATTCGAACCAATTAGTATATATATATATATATATATATATATATATATATATATATATATATATATAATCTTCTTGCGGGCTTTTGCGAGATGGATTTCAAGATAGAGATAAAAGTTAAGAGAACAATAGAAGTTTGAGTTAATAGATAATCGTATAATCTTAGTTGTAAACACCCGTATAATTATAACGGGTCAAACTAATAATTTTCATTTGTTCTACTCAGTACATGCAAGAATTATGCTAATAATAATAATAATAATAATAATAATAATAATAATAATAATACTGATCCTTGTTGATGCCTCGACCAGCATTATCTTATTCCTTGAATTCATCGTCATGGGAACGATATTAAAAAATCAGTTTCAAATATTGTTTGTTATTTCACAGTTCAACAAACAAAATGGCCGATTAACTTCTCATTGCATGCAACCTAATGCATTATTATTTTGTTATATCGTTTTATTTTTCTAAAGATTCTTTACGTTATTTTTTTTTATTGCATTCCCGTTTAAACCAATCAGACAACGCTTGAAAATAGAGAATAGTTGATGAGAAATGATTCTCTGTTTTGCTGGAGAAAAAAAAAAGGGAAAAGAAAAAAACAGATTTCGATTTTACGAGAAAAGATTTGGACAGCGGAGAAATTAGAAAGATTCACAGATTGGCTGTTAAAACAGAAAAACGAAGAGCAAGCAGTCAGAAAAGAGAAAGAATATGGCAGAGGAAAAGTGAATAAGCAAAAATAATGTAAAACAAGGAAAACACGTAAGAAGAAAAGACGAAGAAGAGCGAAAAAATGCATACGATGTACATTTATATTTAAGTGGAAGAAAAAAGAAGGAAAATGAAGAAGGAAGCAAAATAAAAATTAGAAAAAAAGAAAAGAAATGAATGAAAACGTGAAGAATAAACTATAAGAAAGAAAGAAATCGAATAAATGAAGAAAGAGTAAATAGAAGAGGAAATCCAAGAAATAGTGTTATAAATGGAAAGAAAAACAGGGAAATTGAAAATGAGGAATGTAAAACCGGAGAACTGATAAAAAAAAAAAAAAGAGTAAATGAAAGAAAGAGAGGAGAAAGAAAAAAAATCATGACGACAAAACGAAAAATGGTGTCAATAAAAAAAAATTAAAAATCAAAACGAAGGAAAAGGATAAGAAGGAGGAGGGGAAGAGGAGGAGAAAAAGAAGAAAAACGAAGAAGTGAGCGAATGAAAGAAGAAGAAGAAGAAGAAGAAGAAGAAGAAGAAGAAGAAGAAGAAGAAGAAGAAGAAATGTACGAGGAAAGAAGCAAGATAAAAATCTGAAAAAAGAGTCGATGGGGAATAAAAATCAAAATAAGGAAAGACGGAGAAAAAAGAAAGAGAAAGACCGAAGAAAAAGAGATAAGAGTAAAAGAAGGAAAGAAAAATGAAAAGAAGAAAAAGCGATTAAGATGGAAGAGAAGGAAAGAAGAAGAATGGAACAAATAAAATAAGAATAGAAAAATAAGAAGAAATGAAGATTGAGAATTAAAGAAGGAAACAGAATAAAAGAATAAAGGTAAGATGAAGAAAGAGAATGAAAAAATAAGAATTAGAAGAATGGGGAAGGGAGATGAGAAAATTTAGAATTCCATCGAAAAAGTGAAAGGAATAAAAGCAGATTAACTGAGAAGCATTGAATAAGGGAATAAAATGAATGAAAAAGGCAAAGAAGAAAATGGAAGAAAAAGATGACGATAATTGAGAGGAAAAAAATAAAGCAAAGTCATTTTTTTCAGAGAAGAAATAAACAAAATTCGGAAGAAAAAATAATGGAAAAGGGAATGAAAAATAATTAAAAAAGGGAAAATGAAAAAATGAATATTGAATGAAGGGAGAATTGTTAATGTGAAAAAGAAACAATTCAAAAGAAAAGAAAAAGAAAATTTGAAGAAAACAGTGAAAAGAAAGATAACAAAGGAAAAATAAAAAGAATATGCAAAATGGCAGAAATTCTACGAGCGAGAAATATAAATTTATGAAGTAGATAAAATGTATTAAGAGTGAGAGAGGAAAGAAAAGAGAAAAAAAATAGGAGAAGCAATAATAAAAGTGGAAGAAATTAAAAGAAAGAAAACCATAATAAAAGAAATATTGTGTTATAAATAATCAAGAGTGGTCTCCCCTTGTTTTGTTACTCTCCTCTTTGAGAGAGCTATTTCTGTTTACTGGGACTATAAATGGACACTGTATGCGAACCTTTATTCTTAGTTGAATAAAGCTTTCTTAAAGCCTACACCTGAGTACTTTTGTCATTACATTTTGCAAACTAAATAGGAAAGAAAAAGTTGATTATAGAAAGAGATAAGAAGGAAAAAAAGAAGGAAAAAGGAAATAAGAAAATAAAAAAAAGAACGAAATTCCCCCAAAAATAAAGAAAAAAAAAGAAAAGCATAAAGAAAAAGCGAATAGGCCATCAAGAGATGTAAAAAAGAAAATAAGTAAAGCGTAAAGTGAAAGAGAACTTAAGAGGAAAGTATAGAAAAAAAGAAAAAAACAAAACTCCAAAAAAAAGAAGAGAAAACAAAAATCGAATGAAAAACTGAGAAGACAAAGAGAAATAAAGTAGAAGACATAAAAACATCTGCAAGTAAAATAGTAATTGTGAGTTCAATTCCTGCGCCGGGCAGCGTGTACTTGGACTCAGTAGAAACGAGGCGATTAATACTAAATAAGTGCGAGACGTGATATCCCGAGACATGGTCAGCGGAACGAGAACAATCTACACTGTAAATTAAATAAAGGGTTCAGTTCAAAATTCCCTGAAGGTTATCCAAATCGACAGTCACTTGATGAAGGCTGGCGGGCACAATGACTGTAATGTTCTGATAGTAACAACAAAGGTAAGGACAAGAGTCCGCATGTAAATAATGATAACTCCTCATCTCAAAAATTCAGAGAGAAAAAAAAATAACTTGAAAGTCAATAAAAATAAAGAACTTTTAACAAAACATTGTTACCCATTGATATTTCCTGAGGAACGAAAACGATAAAAAAAAAATTAAATAAATAAAAAACAGGCGTAAAACTATAAAACAGATTAGATCTATAAAATTGGAAAAACACTATACTGCTTGTATAATGTCATTATGGCGCGCTTAAGTACAATAAACCGGGAAAATTATCGGGGGATAGTCTTTTCGAAGCCTCGGGCAGTTCTGGAAAGATTTTAGTCAGTACTAGAGATGTTTTGAGGGAAACAGTTCTTACAAATCTCAATTATTATTGAAAATAGTTTTTTCTTCTTGCTTACTTTCTCTCACGTAGTTGGGTTTTTTTTTGTAGTTGATTTTTTATATTTCCTTCAAACTTGCATACTCTTCCTATTTACATTTTCCCTTTCTTTCTTTCATTTTTCTATCATACGATTTTTCTACTTTTATGAAATTTTCTTTCAGTAGCACCATTTTTTTTTTACTTTTGTGACTTCTTTCTTTCTTTCTTTCTTTCTTTCTTTCAGACACGATTATTTCTATTATTCTACTTTTGTTTTCTGTCATTCTTTCTTGCTTTCTTTCTTTCATAACGAATTTTCTACTTTTATGTCTTCTTCCTTTCTTGTTTTCTTTCAGACAATTTTTTTCTATTTTTCTACTTTTGTGTTTTCTTTCTTTCTTTCTTTCTTTCTTTCTTTCTTTCTTTCTTTCAAACGTTTTTATGCATGCTCCCTCCTGTTCATTACATTAATTTCTTTCTTTCTTTCTTTCTTTCTTTCTTTCTTACGAATTTTCTACTCTTGTGATTTCTTTCTTTTTTCTTTTACACAAAATTATTTCTACTTTTGTGTTTGTTTGTTTGCTTCTTTGTTTCTTTCTTTCAGAGACGACGTTTTCTACTCTTTCTTTCTTTCTTTCTTTCTTTCTTTCTTTCCATTTTTGTAATTTCTTTCTTTTTAGGAAAAATAAGAAGCCTGGAAGTGCTGTACGGTAAGAAGAAGAGAGATAAAGGAAAGGAAAACAAAGACTAGATGTTCATGGATTTTACTCATGAACATGAAGCCTTTTTTGTCTGTTTGTTTGTCTCACACACATGTACACACACCTGCCTAAACGCAAGAGCTAACGCAAATATATTCATAAAATCGTATATTGTGGGTATATATTTATATAATGACAAACACGAACAAACATCACTCTGATGCCCATATGTATAAAAATTAGCGCGCGATTACACAGACCCACAATACTGTGACAGTGGCACGCACTGAAAATTATATGGATAGATTTAAACGAATAGAAATGCATCTAAAATGATAGTTTGAAATAATAAAAAAATGTATGAAACGAATTAGTTTTGGTACACAAAATGAAATCATGTAATATGTTCACAGCCATGTGAACACGTGTATATGTTGAATAGTTTGATTTAGAAAAAAAGAAAGAATTATTTGAAAAAGAATTTCAAATAAAAATGTCATTCAGTGAATTTAAATTGGACATCAGTTTGAAGAAAAAAAAACAGGTAAAAGCATTTTATGATATAAAATATAAAATCATACAAAAAATATATAAGCGACTTTGCAAAACACATTTTGCATAAGTAATTTATCGGAATCGAATATAGTGTGTTTTGGGAAAACTATTCCAAGAGTTGATGGTCTTGAGAATTGTGTCTTTTTCTTTAGGCAAACTTCCATTGTTAGATCAGTCTACGAGTGCTATTGGTACCATTATATTTAACATTTAATATTTCGGCAAAGCCTCGTCCGGGTTCCTCTCTGCTCAAGGCAGAGTGTTCGACAGATGAACAGTTTGAAGCTGTTGGTATCATGCAATTTAGTACTACTTGTTGCATGATCATCAGCGGTCCCCTCACCAAGCCTTTCTGGTGAGGAGTGTGGATAGATTGGATTAAAAAAAAACATGGGTTTGTCAAAGTGCTGATGAATCTTCTAGTAGGATCAATGGACATCTTATCCAATGGGACAGACTGGGCTTCATAGATATAAATGCAACCATTGAGGTGATAGAACAACATCGCTGGACAGAGGTTTTTCTAGACTGGTCAACGACCTGGGCGGAAAGTTCCCTCTCCGAAATCAACGACCACATTTTCGTGACAAGGTGGAACATCAAGTTGAAGGTGAGCGCTCATCCGCAAGCTTCGAAACAGAAAGATCCAGCAAAGAAATTTCAAGAACTGTCAATGATTTTGATTGAATATTTTCGCCTAAACGTTTATTTACTTTTATAATGCAATCAAACTAGACATTGGGATCCACATCCAGTGGCGGCAGTCAGTTTAATGCTTAAACGCAATATTCAGAATGTCCTGAAGATTGCGTTTAAGCATGAAACTGGCTGTCGCTGCTAGATGTTGACCTCAGTGTCCACGTTTGTAGTTACATGCGCTCTATCTCTGATATTGAGCACTTTAACCCATAGACGAATCTTCCAGTTATGGAATCACTGGAACAGTTTTCTCAGTTATCAAGTCCTTTCTAATGGGTAGGTCACTGAAGTTAGTTGTAAACAGGCCAGTCTTCTGAGGCCCAAGTGACAAACACAAGCATACTCAAAGCTACGTTCCCCGGTTCAACTCTCTTTCTACTTTACATTAATGATCTGCCTGAGAGTATAATTCGGTCTTTTGTTGTTATCTACGCAGAAGATACAACAGTATATAGGTGCATTTCCAAAAATTCTAGATGGCCTAAGCCTGGCAGCTGATCTCTTGCTCTGACCTAGCTCAAACAGCTCAGTGGAGGACAACCTGGCTGGTCACATTAAATGCCATAAAAATCAAGTTAGCAACTCTAAATTTTCACTTGTCGGGATGAACGAATGTTAGGGAGGCCGTGTGTCTTGAGCGTCTGTTGGGGCGTCTTACCCCAGGCCTCAAGTGGAACTCGTACAGCCATCGCTAAAGATGCGTTGAAAAACTACCAGTTACCTGTGCCGCTTTAGTAAGTATCTAACTCCTGATATTTTTTACTTTTACGAGAATCTGATCAGGCCGAATATGGAATACTGTTGCCATATATGGACAGGGGCTACACAGTCTTCACTTTCCAGTCTCGATAGAGTTCAAAAGCGTCTCCGCGGCCTCGAGGGGTAACGAATTATTTCTCACCCTATAACCTTTTTTCTCACAGACAAAACGCTGCAAGCTTCTCGCTACTCTATCACTATTTCCATGGAAAGTGTTCAGAAGAACTACATTCCTTAGTTGCACCTTCCTGGTTAAGCTCCGCTATACCACGCACATTCCGTCCGTGTTCCCCTCGAGCAGATTCTTCCGACGAACCGCTATTTTGTGGAACAGACTCCCAAGCGGTTGGCTACCCGATAACTACAATCTTGATCTGTTCACGTCTACGATTAACCGTTATCTTCTGCACATATCCTCCTAAATGGTGGTTCTTGCTCCGTGACATTCTACCTCGAGTGACTCTTGAGCCTTGTAATGGGTGAAAATTATTGCAAAAAAAAAAAAAATCATTATCTATTAATCTCTACTTGACCGTACCTGTTAATATGTATTTAATATATTTTCTGTTTGTATGTTATTTTTATGGATACAATTTATTTAAGTAAATGTTCTGTTTTTTTTTAATTAAACAGTATTAATTACATTTACCAGCCTGAATGTTTGGTAAATTTCGTAGAAAATAAGCATTCTCCGACAGGAAACAAACCTGTATTCCTATAAAAAAAAACATCATTTGGTCTGACGTGCTGTACCATTCAGCTACAGAGAAGCGCCTGGTTAGCAGAATCCAAATGACAGTTTATAAACACACAATCTTCGACGATTTTTCTCGATCGATCATTTCTGTTCAAGAAGCGTATCTTAACGTAAACAATGACAACATAAAATGAAATGGATTAAGATCAACAATTATTTAATATATTTTCTGTTTATACGCTATTTTTATAGATACCATATATTTAAGTAAGTGCTCAGTTTTTAATTAAATATTATTAATTACATTTCTCGAACATTTAGGCCGGTAAATGTAATTAAAACTGTTTATTTACCAACAGAGCATTTACATAAATAAATTGTAACTATAAAAATAATGTTTAAACAGAAAATATATATATATATATATATATATATATATATATATATATATATATATATATATATATATATATATAGGTCGGTATAGATGGAATAAAATTCCGATAACCATAACCTCTATTTTTTTAAAAAGTGCTCAATACTAAGTAGAGTATAATAATATTTATTTAAAAATTATAACATAAGTAAAGGATCAACACCATTAGTTCACAAGACACCAGAAGTGTTGAAACAAAATGGCTATTTTTGTAGTAATGTTATAACATGCTTATGTTATAATATATATATATATATATATATATATATATATGAAAATTTCTCCGATTTAACCAGTAGAGAAGACAATATTAATGGGATGTAGAGAAACGCTATTTTCATATTTTTAACGGAAAATAACGTCAGTATTTGTCACGTGTGGAGAATATTGTCATTATATCTGTGTTGATGTATTCAACCATTTTCTTTTGATTTTATGAATCTGTTGTGTATATTTGTTTGTAAGAGCATTAATTTTGTTTAGAAAGGTGAAATGGGGAAAAACCTGGGCGTAGATTAATATTTGGGTAATTTTCTATGGCGGCACTCTCCAGAATTTTCCTTCTGAGTGAGTTATTTTCTTTTTTTATGAGTGTAACATTTTTAAAATCAAAATTATGGTTGAATAGCGTTTCTCTACATTCCAGTTGCTAGGAATTTTCTGTTTTTATTAGTTACTTTGTTCAATTAATTTCATTTTCGTATTTTGCTTTGATAAGGTCCACATTGGACGAAACGCGTCAGCAATTACTAGTTTTCCTGTTGTCATTTTTATTCATTAATATATATATATATATATATATATATATATATATATATATATATATATAATTCGACTTAGAGTTTATCTCTAAATGATCAGTTTTGTTTAAATTATATAGCATTATACCCTAGGGAAAATGGTGTTGCAACAACAATAGAAAACTAAGGCTTTGTATTTGCTTTTTATCAACTGATAAATAAGTAAATAAATGAAAATGAATATATGCAAAGATTATCTTAACGTTAATTGAAAAAAAAAAATAAAAAAATTGTTCCGAAAATAAATAACCGTGTTGAAAGACCCCAACGTTACAAATATTGTTATCGTGGTTCTCAAACCATAACCTACAACCAATCATAAAAGAGATGATGACTCATTTTTTATTCATAAAATGTGTCTTAAGAAGGGCGATAACCGCATTTAAGAACGGCATTTTTTTCCAGAACGTGTTCTTAAGATATACCCCTGGATGCATCTCCTTAAATATTCCTCAATAAATCTGTGACACTGAAAGCTTAAAATGAATAAGATTTTATGTATAAACATAAAATCTTATTCATTCGTAACAAAACAACTTAATTAACTTTCTATTAATTCCTACCTGTCACACCTGCTTGCATAGGTAGACATATTAATTACGTTCAGTGCACCTTACATGTTTCTGTCATATTTAGATAATGCAGCCCGTATGCGATCATGGTTCTCTTACGTTTCACTTATTCCTGGGTATGACGATAAACTACATCCGGTAGCAAGTCTTCTGATCGGGAGATTGGAGATTTTGGAGGTGCGTGGAACCATCTATTAATTGCTGTTGTTCCCAATTCCATCTTGACCCAGAATGGTTAGGCAATACATTTTTATATTAAAAAAAAAATGACCAACGGTACATATTTATAGTAAAATGACTAACCATACAATTTTAAAACAAAATGAACAGCAATACATTTTGTCTGTCGTTGAAGGCATACAACTGCGTTCAACTTATTTAGATTTCGGCATTAAATAACCCATATAAGTGTTGATATGTCATTAAACAAAATCAAACACCCAACCAACATGAAAGAACTTTTATGACAGTAATCCATCTAATATTCTACAATTTCTTAAAGCTGAGTATCATATACCATGCATTCAATTGTGAAAGCAGAATAACATATATTTATTATTACTTCAAAGCTCCCCCAAATTAAATTTCAGCATTAAATGACCCATAAGAAGTTGATGTGCTGTTAAACAAATTAACCAACCAGTTTCATTTACTTTAGTATCTGTGGATTGCCATGTCTATCATTAGAAGAAAAGGATACAAGTGCCGCCTGGAAAAGTTATACCGGGTGGGAATTTTTTAAGACTCATTAAATAAGCGTGTCGGTTCAAATAAACGTTCCGCCATGCTTTAAAAAAATGTTTAATAAACGTGTAATAAAATAATCGTGCTTAGGAGAAAACTATTGTAAAATGTAATATGGAATCCGAGGGCGTATTAGAATAGCCAAAGATGCATTCCAAAAGCTAAGCAGAGTATTAGGAAATAGAAAAAAATTCAATAGAAATAAGGTAAAGTGTACTAAGCTGTTACGTAATATCTGTCCTCCTGTATTGCAGTGATTGCTGGACAATCTTCTCAAAGATGAAGAGGAGACTTGAAGCAATAGAAAAGTAGTTCTACAGAATGATGCCGAGGAGACCATGGTTCGAGCAACGACGAAATTTTAAAGGAAGCTTATACTTAACATCAGGAAGAGACAGTTGAGGTTCCTAGGGAACATAATGAAGAAAGGGGGCTTGGGAAATTTGATACCCACAGGAGAGATTAAAAGCAAGAGAGAGAGAGAAAAACAGTGCATAACATATTTAATAAAAGCTTGAGTAAATGAATGGCGGAACAGGGTTTAGGCGAAATATCAGAAATACAAAATTTATTAAGATCTACATGAGACAGGAATTTGTGTATAGAGTCGTGATCCTGAGGGGACATGGCACATAATGAAAGAATGCATGTCGTTCCAAATAAGTGTCATACCGGGAGAAAATGGAAGGGAGAAAATGGCCGTGCTGGTATTTATATTTGAGTAGAATGGTTTCCAGTTTTCTTCTCTAAGATTTTGAATTCAGAGTTTTCCTTCTAGAGTAGTTGCCCACCAAAGCTAAAGAGCCCAGTTTGCTCTACTATTTTACCCATAGCTAAGACGCCATGCCATATACAGGAGGGTTGGGCTAGCCATTCACATTATCTTCGTATTACATTGGTAAGAAGAAATTTCCATTCGAGCAGCCTTTTTCAAAGAGCCGATACTTCATGGAAAAAAGGATGTTTCTCCAAGGACTACAATCTTAAACAGGAAAACTTTGGTCAGCCATTACTTATCCTACCTATCCTCATAATTTATACTTATTTCCCCCACTCCATTTAGTAACCCTTTGTCTTGAGTGGCTCTTTGGTATTGTTTTCGGTGAACATATTAGTAAAAAAATAAAATAAAAACCTATAGATGAGAAGAGGTGCATTCATCCCTTTTCCAAGGGTATTAGTCCGAAGTGAATGCAACGCACTCCGCGTTGGATTACTGATTCAGTTTCCACGCTGCTAGCTATTACATCAATCACACATTCACTTAATGTATTACAGAAAAAAAAAATTGTGAACTGGAAGTGGGTTCGAACCCTGTTTAAAGAAAAAAGCCGAGCATGTAATTTTCAGAGAATCTTTAAGGAATTTGTACTTATTAGTGTTTTATTTTCTTTTATATAAGTTTCTTTTTCTCAAAATAAGTACACTTTGGTCATCATCAGATGTTCATTGATTGGCTGATATGTGATATCTGTTGTTTATTGTGATTGAACTGATGATCACTAGATGATGGTAAGTGATGTATAATAATAATCTCAGAAATTAAATACTAAGTTTCTTTTTGCCTGTAACTTTTTACTTTAACTTTTATTTGACGACTGTCAAGATCAGATAAGCCCCAAAATCTGTGAAACAGTTAATGTGAACTCGAAAATCTTTTCAAAGGTCGTATTATAATATGCGCTTCGCCAGTACTATAAACCACTTTTGAATTCAGAATTATCCTTCTTATAAACTGGTTACCCAACTGGGAGAAGAGATGGATTAATACCTTTTTTTTTAAGTGAATGTAATGAATTCAATCGGAATTCGAAATCACCTTTTGCCAGTTTTGTTTTCCAATATGTTCTTTTAGACGATAAACCTAAAGTATAATTTAGCAAACAAAAACTGTAAATCGCCAGATAAAACAATATTGTTTTCGTTATTTTACAGTTTTAAAAATTTCAAAAGATATTAATACATTTATCAAGTACTTTCTTTCTTTCTTTCTTTCTTTCTTTCTTTCTATCTATCTATCTATCTATCTATCTATCTATCTAAGTTTGTTCGCATCTATCTATCTATCTATCTATGTTCATATCTTAGGAAAATCAATACAGCAAACCTTACCAAAGGTTATAAATATTAGACACATTTTTTCAAAAACCACAACGTTTGGGTACAGGCATGGTTTCTAGGTCAGAGCATCTTTACCAATAACCGAGTGTCCCTCAGCCCTACTTGCTGATGTCATCTAGCTATCCGAGACTGCCATATTTATCTATCTATCTATCTATCTATCTATCTATCTATCTATCTATGAATACACAAGTTCAAAACATTGCCCATCTAACAAAAGCATCTCCCCTGTACCTTACACACTTCCAGACCCCACACCGGCAACTGATCATCTGAACAACATTTTACCCCATTTTCCTCTAATTTTTCTCCGTTGGACAATAGCGCTGATGTCTCCAAGCCAATCTTCACCGAATCGCTCCACACACTTTACTCATCGTTCACCTTTCCGATCCGTCATACTACCCACAGACCAACGCACCTTACCTTCTGTTCTTTGGCCCGACCCACTTCACCCCCATACTCTCACAGTGAACCCTTCCAATTTAGTCAGTACTGAATGTTGAAGGTGGGTGTCATAGAGGCGGGGACGTCGGTCCAAAAGACGGTTGTATGGGTTGGATGGCAATAGGTTGGTGCGTCTTTATTTATTCATTATTCGCCTAACGCCGCACACAGTTCTTCCCTACCCGACTGCCTGTTAAAGTGACGGCCGTTGATTGTCCGGTTATTGTCTAAGGAACAGCACCACTCATACGACAGAGTGGCAGAACAAATTAAATGCACCGAGAAACAACGCAAGGGAAATGACCTCTGCAACACCTCTGCACGAAAACTGCATCCTCTATTTTATTTTCCACCTTTCTCTTCATCTTAATCTTCACCTTTCTCTCCATTCAACTCTCTAATTTACTCCACCCCTTACTCTTCACTTAATTCTGACTTTATTATCTTACTCTCCATTTTCACTCTTTGTGTATTTCTGTATTTTAATCTTTCTCTCTAAATTCTATCTCTCTCAACGTCTCTCTTTCTCTCATCATCCACTCTCTTTCAGCTTTATATCTATCTGCTTTGAACCCTTACTTTGTTTCTGTCTTTCTCATTCTCCTTCTTCAAGTTATACATTTAAACTCGCTATAGTCGTCTGCCGTATAGCGAGTGTTCTTACAAGTCATTGCTAGTTTATCTGATCGCTAATGACATTTTTTCATCAATTTCACCCCAAGAAAGGCAGTAAAGCCACTAAGACACAGGGGTAACTAGGTGTGGAAACTTTACTAAGGAACAAGAATAAAAGAATGGTAATCAGGAGGATAGTCGTAAGCGATTGACACTGCATTTAAAATTTGAAGATTAAAGTTGGCTAGAAAGCATGGGGGCGGCAGAGAGTACCCTAAGCGAGAAAAGAAACTCTTAGCATAGAACCTACGGCTACATCTCCAACTCAACTGTAAATTGGTTAGACCTCGTCACCAGTCTAGTACTGAGCTTAGACTAGGTACCATGGCGAAGAGTGGTATTTATCTGTAATTTATTTACAAAATGTGGCACAAGGCCAAATTGAGGAATGAGGAAAAAGGGCGGTCTTCATCTGTCTTTAAACTTACCTAGCCACAAATACTGACCCAAACATACCACAATAATCCTAGCACCAAACCAACACATTCTTACTTACCTTTCTTACTACACCCACCGTAATACCTCATTGTCTCTATGAAAATCCTAACTAGTCCCATATGTAAAATTCATTGTCTGTGTGGGGGAGGGGAATAAAGCAACAATTTAAAAACTAGACCCAATGAGTATTTACAATATGAAAACAAAACTATTTACAAGAAACCAAATAAAATAATGTTAGTTATCCCCCCCTCCAATCATTAAATGTGACAGAAACATTAGTTAACTGGACGAAATCAATGCGGGATTATAATAATATAAAACATTCATTCATCCCAAGCATTCACTCAAACAGACATTCATTCAAACACAACAACAAATACGAAAACACACACGCGAAACGAAAGGCGCTCCGAATCCACCAGCGAACTGACATCACTGCCCACCTAACGAGGGAGGGGATGGGGAATTAAACTAAAGAAAAATAGAGGCAGAGATGAAAGGGGTCAATGAGCAATCATCCCATTGCTAAGTTAACTGAAATGAAGAAAATAAAGATGCAAAAGAACATATATATATATATATATATATATATATATATATATATATATATATATATATATACTTAAGGTGTGGTATATTTATGGTATAAAGTGCTAAATATCAGAGATAGAGCGTGTGTAAATATAAAAGTGAACATTGAAGTCAACACTTAATTGGCCTGACGATTGCGTCTATCATGAAACAGCCTGTCGCCTCTAAGTGTTGACTTCAATGTTCATATATATATATATATATATATATATATATATATATATATATATATATATATATATGTCTATATTTCTGAGATGAGGTATTATGTACATTATTTACATTATTCGGACTATTGTCCTCATCTTTGTACGCTCCGGCCTTCTTCAGGTTGTTGGAATATCGAACTGAACCCTTTATTTTGCTCTCTGGGGTAAACTGTTCTAGTTCCACATGCCATGTCTAATGGATGTCAGTTATCAGTTAAAGGCGTTAGTTAGATCCAGTGACAGGACCCAAAGAGGACCCAAAGAGTGTGAGTTCAATACCCGGCAGTGGAGAACTTTCAGAGGGGAATTAATGGCGACATAGATGAGGACAATAGTCCGAATAATGTAAATAATGCAAAAGGTACCATGAACTAGCTTAATTTCCATGGAGAAGAGGTCATCCGAATAGTTGTCATGGTAGTATTTATAGAAAAGGCACAGGGAGGCAAACCTATGGCAGTGAAAAAGTGACTGAAACCGAGATGCCAGATTAGGACGAATAATATTGCAGAATCTTCTTTGGATTTTATCAAGGATCTTTAGATGTATAGCTGGAGCACCAGACCATATATGGTAGCGATATTCTAAGCATGGACGAATGGTAGATTTATAAATATGGAAGAGAAGAAAATTATCTATCGCGACACAGTAAACCGATATTCTTAGCTGCTGATCTAGCAAAGGATTCAATATGGTATTTCCAGTTCATATCAGCCGAGAACGTTAGCCTGAGAATCCACCAGGAGGCTAACATCAGCCATGTTGATGGAAAGGGCGACTGTTCAGATATTGTGTCAAACGCGGCTTGGTTTTACGTAAAAACAAATTTTTCATTATATTTACAAAAATAAATAAAATTAATTCTATTCTCTACTTTTCTCTGATTTTATCTCACCAAAATCATCAAATGTTTTCACCTTTTAATTGTTCTTACGGTTTTTTGTTCGACTGTTTGAACCAATCAAAATATTTTGCATTCAATATAAGAATTCGTATAAAACAGAACTCAATCGCCCTTTTCTTACTACATGTTGATCTCTCTCTTTCTCTTTCTCTCTCTCTCTATCTCTCTTTATTTTCTCTTCCTTGTACCCTCCTCTTCTTCCCCCTTTTCTTTCTTTCTTTCTTTCTTTCTTTCTTTCTTTCTTTCTTTCTTTCTTTCTACGGTCATATCAATTTGAAACAACAGTTCTCGTAAGATCAGTGAAGTTAAACAACGTCGTGCCAAGGTGGGTGGCCGTTTCGGAATACCACGTGTTGTAAGCTTTTATGTGGGTGGTAGTGTTATGAATAACAACACCACTTCTCCCCCAGCTATGGGTTAATAAGTAGGACTCGTATCATTAAATCATTATTAGCTCCAAAAGATTCTTACAATCTAAAAATATGTTTCTGGCTTTAAATAACCTGCAAAAAAAGTTGAAAAGCCATAAAAAACAAATCAATCAATTGTTTGTTTGTTTCTCCCAGATATGTTTTATATGGTAATAGTTATGGTGGCTAATCTGGGCTTTCCTTTACATGTAAACAGGTAGTCGACCAAGTTACGCTTAGGATATGCACACGAGGGATAAACGGATGGTGTATAAGCGTCACACCCAAGAGAGTAAAAACCTCTCTCTCACGTTTATACGAGAGGAAATACCACGTTCGGAGAAAGACCCCAGAGCCACAAGCACCTTTAAGTCAAACGCACCGTTGACGAAATCTAGAGGTGAATAACAATAATTTGAGTGATTTAGTTTTCTGTTCTGATTGGCTTTTTTTTTTTTTTTTTTTTACAAATTTTCACTCAGTGTAAGGCCCAAGAAGATTCGCTCGAGGTAAAGAATTACTGAATCAGGCTTGTACGAGAAGGAAGTAGGAAATTAACATTATGAGGATATAAAACAGTTGACCCTAAAGTTGAAGAGGTTAACACTGCAGTGTTCAAAGAAGTCTATTCCACAAAGTAACAGTTCTGTGACAAAAGGTGTCTAAGTGGAATTTACCAATGGAATACGAAGGAAATGAAAATGGGCTTACCAAGTGTACCTGGCGTGATGGGTCTTAGCTCTGAAGGCCTGAAATGGTGGAACTAAAAAATGTATTTTTTCGGTGCATAATTATCAGGCGTTTTTGTAGGCGAGCTATTTGTTAATAAAAATTAGTTTTGTCTACTTTTTTTCAATAAAAATATTATTTTATTTTCAGGCTATAAAGATCCGTGTCGATAATCATACCCATTTAAAAATGTTATTGTTCAAGTGTTATGTTTCTTTTTTCATAACAAATATTGTTTAAAAAAAAACGCCTGATAATTATGCACCAACTCAATAGCTCGCCTAAACATCTGCCATGAAAACAGCGAGACACTAGCAACGCTTCGTCTGTAGAATAGGGGTTGCAGGGTGGAAAACATTTCATCACCCACATGGCCGCGTAAATGATTTTGAACCCTCTCAAGGCTGGAAGGTTAGAATAGGGCAGCTTCGGGACAGACACGGCAGCAATAACCCGTTTTCGCTCTGAGCTGACTCTTATTAGTTAAAGCATTTCAGAAGGAATCAGGTACTTTTTGAAACGATAGAAGGAACCGACCCCCAAACTTCTTTGGCGATGGGTGGTATATAGGAGTTCCACTTCAACGATGTATGTATAATTGGGGAGGAAAAGTGGTCAACTGGTAATTATACAAACACCTGGGATTTGACTGCAAATGAGAGAAAATCTAAGAAAGTAGATACCTATGTTCCAGCAGATAATTAAAACGTCCCCAAAACAAAACTGCTACCAATTAATCATCATAGAAAACTCTTCAACTTCCATCAGTATGGCTGATGCTAACCTCCAGGAGAGTTATTAATTGCGCCTTTTTTGGGGGGTCACGTTTTCCACTGAAATGAAGTGGAATGATTATATTGCATCAATTGTTAGCTCTAGTGCTAGGAAAGTTGGTTCACTAAGCCATGCCAGCCAATTTTTCTAGTTAGAATAGATCTTTTCATATTTATAAATCTACCATTCGTCCGTGCATTTAATATTGCTGCCATATCTAGTCTGGTGTTCCTGCTATATATATCTCAATATTTTTGACAAAATCTAAAGAAGTTAATCGGTCCTAAGATGGTATCTCAACATCATTCCCTTTCCCACCGTCGTGATGTGGCTTTCATCTATCTTTTTTCTATAAATACTTTCATTGAAATTGTTTTGATGAGCTTTACTCTTTGGAGCTTTTACTGTATGAATTTAAGCAACTACTAGATTGGCAACTAGGTATCACCATATTACTGCTGAACTAACTAGATAGAACCGTAAATTCTATTCCAACAGTTTCTTGTTTCTTTGCTACCCACAAAAAATTAAATGCAACGCCTTGCATCATCTTCAGAATATTTGAATTCTGTTCTTTTATTGTTTTTTCTTCTTACTATAGGTCTTCTCATTGACTTTCACTCCCAGTAACCCCTTGTGTCTTAGTGGTATTATCGACATCTGTTTTCTTGGAACCTGTTCTTTTATTGACCTTTCTCTTTCACTCCTAGTAAGCCCTTGCGTCTTAATGGCATTATCGGCATCTTCTGTTTTCCTGAAACCTGTTCTTTTGTTGTCCTTTCTTCTCACTAAAATCTTGCGTCTTAGTGACATTATTGATTTGCTTGGAGTAAAATGATTTAAAAAAAATCGACAAAAGAAAATTGAACGAAAGCGAAAAAATTTGGTGAAAATAAATAAAATTCTGTTAAATCTGTGTGTTATTATTGTTAAAGTTATTTGCTTTCATAATGATACTGGCAAAATAGTTGAAGAGTCTATTTTACCGGGATCGGCAAAATAGCCTAATCTGAGATTTATTCACATTGTTTACAGACTAAATAATCTTAGCTGTTACACTCATAATTTTTCGATCGTTTTAGCTTCTGATCTTCTTCAGGTGTCAGAAAATCCAGGTACCTTCAAGAAATTTTAAACTGAAACCTTTTGGGAGTTGGTTGTTCTCATTCCGCCGTCCTGGTACAAGGCCCAAGAGCCTCTCGAAGAACAGTTTATGGAGAT
>CAHIKZ030004146.1:2265000-2280000 GCA_903632075.3 Acanthosepion pharaonis | reverse complement strand
CCGACATGCAACGTAATGGCGTAAATCTTTCTTTTCCTTGTTAATATAAAACCCCAAATATTTAAAAATCTTTTTGCATCGAATTAAATATTCATAATCTAAACTAATTTAATTTTTGATTTTTACAAATTCCTGTCGCATATTTTCTCCTAGGATATATTTTTCAAAACATTTTTTGTTGTCGTGCGGAAAATATAAGGGGGAACAGACGGAAGTCAAGTAAATTTGTAATTCACTCAAATTGTAACCTTTCATATAAAGGATATGACGATTCAGCTCCAATATTTCCTCGGACACATTTGAATATATATATATATATATATATATATATATATAAATATAAAAGTGAACATTGATGTCAACACTCAGAGGCGACAGGCTGTGTGTGTGTGTGTGTGTGTGTATTTCTGAGATGAGATATTATGTACATTATTTACATTATTCGGACTATTGTCCTCATCTTTGTCGCCATATTTATCACAACGTTTCGGCCGCTCACATGGGTAGACTGTTCTAGTTCCACGTGCCATGTTTGATGAAATAAAGGGTTCAGTTCGAAAAGGGGACACTTATGTCAACCCCGAGCGGCGACAGTCAGTTTCATGCATGACTGTCCTATATTTCTCACACACGCACACGCGCACATATACGCACAAATACACTCACATATATATGAATAACATTTCATATATAAATAAAATATATCTGTAAATGACAATATGAATAAAGGCAAAAGCTTATTTTAGCTGACGAATTTCATCCTCACATGGCAAGATTAAAGATTTTATTTTACAAGTATCCACATTTTTTGAAGGGACGAATACAGAGACCTGGTGCACTGAGTGCCACAAGGTTCCCAAACGACCCTTCGCAGGTTTTGAATTCAGAGATGTCCTTCTCCTAGACCAGTTGCCATCCAAGGCTATAGAACCCAGTCTGTCCTGCTATTTTACCCATAGCTGGAGGGAGATGAGGCTCAAGCAGATCAGTTTCCAGGAAAGCGACAGTCCGACACCGGCACATGAGATTTGATTATAGTGGTGAAGGCTTCGTGCAGGACCATCCACACTTTTTGAAGGGACGAATACAGAGACCTGTATCTATCTATCTATCTATCTATCTATCTATCTATCTATCTATCTATCTGCTTCAGAATTGTTATTGTTATGGACATTGTTGATTCTAATCATGTCCATCCTAGTTCGGGATGAGGTTGTAATTATTTTGATGTTGTTAATAGTGGATAAATTGTTTTGGATAAGATCCGTTTTGTGCTTATAGATGCCATGTTTTAAAAAATTCTACAATGTATTCTAAGGAATCTTTGTGACTGTTTATATTTTTAAAAAATATTTTTTATTGTTCAATATATATGTATATATATATATATATATATATATATATATATATATTGAACAATAAAAAATATTAAAAAATTAAAATCTTCAGACACACTGGGTTGTAGATTAATATTCTTTCGTTTTTTTTTATTATTATTTCATTTAGATTCCTTGACTAGTTTCGGCCAAAATGGCCATCATCGGGAGAAGAAATATTTCTGCTTGCTGGTAGCAGTGAACTACAGAAATGAATGTCTTGATGGAGAAAATGAACTTTTGTCTGTAGTTTTCAGTTGTTTTTTTTAAATTTTTTTTTAATCTTTTTAACATGAATCTTTTAACATTCCTTCTGTTGGTCAAACAATCTCTTTTAAGTTGTTATTTGTGATAAGAGCTGGATGGATCAATGCTTCCCTGAATTCCTTTGGTCATTTTGACAGTTTTATTGGGGATGTGTCTCTGTTTAGTGTTTGTGTGTGTGTTATTTGGTTCTTAGAGAGTGAGTGAGTATGATATGTGTAAGCGTGTATATTGCTGTGGGTGTGTGTTATCATTTGGCTCATTAGAGAGTGAATGAGTATGATGTATGTAAGTGTGTATATTCGTGTGAGTGTGTGTATAAGTGTGAGGCCTCAACACCTCCGTACGCATGTCTGCCTTGTGTGGGTGAGAAATGTGGGTAGGTTTTGATTTGTAAAGTTATATATTACTACTATCTATATTGTTAAATTTATGGTTTAGCTCGGCTGGATAGTGTGTTTTTAGATGTTGTATCCACTTATTTTCATGGAACTCTAAAATCTTTGTAATGTTATCTGCTCTGATCTGCTTTAGAATTATTTTTGTTATGGACATTGTTGATTCTAATCATATCCAGTTCTGGATGAGGTTGTAATTATTTTGATATTGTTAATATTAGATAAATTGTTTTGGATAGTAGAAGTTAAGGAGTTACTAGAGAGTATTATGTCTCTGTTTTTATTTAGTTTATTGGCATTGTTATAGTTGTTGTTAAGAATGTCAATATCTTTTTGCGGTTGTAGGTTTTGCATGTCTCTTAGCGTTGTGGATGAAATAATGAGGAATTGAAAGTCTTTGAAAGTGTTTTCTATATATATTTCTTCTTCAACTTTTCAGTTTACCTAATTTATACTTATCAGTGTTCTTAAGTTTTAAAACTTCAAAAAAATCTGTTTTACTTTTCTTTATAAATACTTGTTGCATAATGAAATCCTTACGTTTGCCTTTATAAAGTCCACCAGAGGACGAAACACCTTACTCTTTCCCGGACCCCCCTCTCTCTCTATATATATATATATTCTTTTTCCTTCTCTCTCTCTCTCTTTCTCTATCTCTCTATCTATCTATCTATCTATCTATCTATCTATCTATCTATCTATCTATCTATATATATATATATATATATATATATATATGATAAAACGTGTAGACACTCAGTGATTGAGCGTGCATAGACTGTCGCTGCTTAGCCCTGACCTCAGTGTCCACACACACACATTCATATATAGACAGTCTGTTTCATGCTTAAAACAGACTGTCGACGCCCGGTGTCCACTTTTACACTATGCACGATTAATCACTGAGTGTCTACACGTTCTATGCCTGATACTGAGTCCTTTTACCCATAAATATAGCACACGTTAAAACGATATTTTTATATATATATATATATATATATATATATATATATATATATATATATATAGATAGATAGATAGATAGATAGATAGATAGAGAGAGAGAGAGAGAGAGAGAGAGAAGGAAAAAATATATATATATATGTATGTATGTATGGATTGAAAGAACTTCGCTACATACAGTCTGAACACCGAAATAGGATTACAATTGCGAATGTATGTATGCTCAAACACATGGCTATATATCGGCGCCTAATCTCGCATTGTTTATATGTTTGTGTTTGTGTGAACTATAATGCGTACAGCTGTATGTATGTATATCTGCGTGCGTATGGGTGTCATCACAAAACGGAGACATAGGAGAATCCCCCCAACCACTAAGCATAATCAAACAAAAACTAATATATTCAATTTAAAAAAAATAAACCATTTGTCTAATGATCGCAAAAGCGTTAAACCCAGGATTACAAACTCATATACATACAACTGAATATATATATATATATATATATATATATATATATATATATATATATATATATATATATAAAAAAAGAAAAGAGGTACCACAAACGTTTTCGGCTGTAATGTGGATTTTTAAAAAAAAAAATATTATGCTTTATGGAAAATAAGAAAATATTATGCTTTATGAAAAATAAAGCATAATATTTTAAAAAAAATCCACATTACAACCCAAAACGTTTGCAGTACCTCTCTTCTTTAATATACACACTTTTCTCTCGTTGGAACCACTATAACCTCTTTTCTTATATATATATATATATATATATATATATATATATATATATATATATATATATATATATATATATATATATTTGATTTGGGTATCTCCAATTCGTACTTTATATCTTAGGGTATTCCTTTTACTGACAACAATATACCAAGATTCCAAGTTTTAATTACAAAATATTTTTCCCAAAGATAAAAAAAAATCAGAATTTTAGAAGATCAGAATTATTTCTTATGTTTTTTCATTGAGATATTTTAACGATATATTTACTAATTATTTTAATCATTATTAATTTATTAATTATTATTAATTATTTTTTGTGTTTTTACCTCAAGTGTTTGAAAACTGGATTAAAATTTAATTGTTTAAATTAGGCAAATTACGATTGCCCTGAATAGGCCTCTATGAATTTGAAGATTTTAAGAAAAAGAAGGAAAAAAAATCCAACCAGATATTTTCTTAAAAGTATTCAACAGTATTTACATTGTTCAATAGTATTCAACAGTATTTACATTGTTCGGACTGCTGTCCTCATCCTTGGTACCTGAAGAAGGTCGGAGCGTACAACAGCCGAAACGTCGTGAATATGACATCAAAGATGGAGGAAAACAGTCCGAACAGTGTAAAGTGTGCAAATAATTACAATACCTCATCTCAGAAATATAGATAGGTATTCAATTAGATTCAAAATTGAAGGAAGTGGTATGCATTAATCTGTCAAATAGGTGTCTAATTCAGGGAAGGAAGAGAGTTGTAATAAATAAGAAATAATCTATGTGGCTCATATTGCTGGAAATGTGCCAAACCGGTCAGTAATTTAACCACTGTTCTTTTACTGCTCTCAGTCTATTTCTGCAAATAATAAACTCCTTTCTCTCCTTAAAGATTGTACAGCTGAAGTAGATTAGGTAAAAAAGGCACAAAAATTGAAGTCAGTATTTTACGAGCATTTCTTTGAGACCATTGAATTCTGTTTTTCTATGGTTCAGTGGTTTGTATTTAAATGTTATAATTGTACAGAGAAGATAAAGGAAAATGTAAAGTCTTTTCAATAGAAAACCTTTTTACAGATCTGAAAGCTAATGCAACACGGATTAAAATCTTTACCAAGGTTAACAAGCAAAAAACAAAAACAACCACCCCCCAAAAAACAACAAAAACAAAACAAAAATAAATAGATAATAAACGTAGAAGATAAAATATAATTTTAAAATTATTTAGGAAGTTCACCATTACGAACCTTTCTAAAAGGAAACATACAATGAAAAAAAAAAAATTAATTAAAAAAAGAAGAAAGAAAGAAAGAAAGAAGAACATATAGAATGAAAAGGTTCGTCATGGCAGACAGAAAGACAAAATTTTGTACAATGAAAAGTATAATGAATAAAACAATAATAAGTAATAGAAAGAATGAAAGAAAGAAAACAGAAAGAAAAAAGAAAGGAAAAAAAGGAAGGAAAAAAGAAAGAAAAGTTCGCTGCGGTCGACAGAAAGATAAAATAATGATAAGTACAAGGAATAAAATAATAATTAGTAAAAGAAAGAAAGAAAAAGAAAGAAAAAAGTAAATAGATAGGAAAAAAAGAGAAGAATTCTTCGCCATGGCCAATAGAATAACATTTTCTGTAATAAGTACAATGAATAAAATAATAATTAGTAAAAGAAAGAAAGAAAGAAAAAGAAAGAAAAAAGAAAGAAAAAAGAAAATAGATAGGAAAAAAGAGAAGAATTGTTCGCCATGGACGATAGAAAAACATTTTCTGTAATGATAAGTACAATGAATAAAATAATAATTAGTTAAAGAAAGAAAGAAAAAAAGAAAGGAAAAAAGAAAGAAAAGTTCGCCGCGGCCGACAGAAAGATAAAATAATGATAAGTACAATGAATAAAACAATAATTAGTAAAAGAAATAAAGAAAGAAAGAAAGAAAGAATAATAAAAGAAAAGAATGGTTCGTCACGGCCGACAGAAAAACACTTTCTGTAATAATAAGTACAATGAATAAAAAAATAATTAGTAAAGGAAAGAAATGAAAAATAAAGAAAAAAAGACAGAAAGAAAAACAAGCAAAAATAAAATGAATTAAACAATAAACACTGAAAGAAAGAAAGAAAGAAAGAAAGAAAGAAAGAAAGAAAGAAAGAAAGAAAGAAAGAAAGAAAGACAACCACATCTGAGGGAAAGAAAAATAAATTTTCTCTAAAGTACAATTGCAAAAATGATGAAAGAGAAACAGAATGAAAAGTTCGCTAGGCCTGAGATTAAAACAATATTTTCTGTAATGAAAGATACAATGAGAAAAAAAATTATTAAAAAAAGAGAAAGAAAGAATGAAAGAACAAAAGAAAAAAAAAGCTATAGATCCCCACGGCCGATAAAAAGACAATTTTTTTGTAATGAAAGATACAATGATAAAAAAATAATTAAAAGAAAACAAAAAAGAAAGAAAGAAAAAAGAAAGAAAGAAAACCATCACAGAAAGAAAGAAAAAACATTTTTCTGTAAAGAAAGATACAATAAATCAAACAATAAAAACCGAAAGAAAGAAAACTATAAGAATTTTCATTATGAAGAATACAATGAAAAAAAAGAAAAAGAAAGAAAGAATGAAAGAAAAAAGGAAAAATGTAAGAAAGACAGCAGAGCAGACATATAAAAATAGGATGAAATAAACAAAAATAGTGAAAGAAAAAATGACAAAAATATAAACAAGGAAAGAGACAAAGAAAGTTCGATTCGGCCGACAGAAAGAAAACAATTCTTTAATAAAAATACAATAAAAAAATCAATAATTAGTAAAAAAAAAAAAAAAAGATGGAAGAAATAAATAAATAAAGAAAAGTTCACCATGGTCGAAAGAAAATCAAAATTCTATAATAAAAAATACAATGAAAAAAAAATTAAAATGAATAAATAAATAAATAAATAAATAAAGAAAGAAAGAAAGAAAGAACGAAAGAAAGAAAGAAAGAAAAAGAAAAGTTAGCCAAAACCGGTAGAATGTCAACGTTTTACTGTAGGTACCTCCACTTTTTCCGCGTGTAAAACAGCATAGTATGATAAAAAGGGCCCCGAACTCGATGAAAACAAAGTATTGTCGCCAAAATGTTCATGTTATTATTTAAGAGGAAAGACAAAAGTATTTTTCGAAATTTTGGTTAAAATTCTTGTTTTGTTTACTTCAGCGGCCGACGTAATGATAAAGGTTAGTCTTTTTTTGCGCATTTTCCCGTAAAAAAAAAAACAAAACAAAAAAAAAAAAAAAAAAAAAAAAAAAAAACTGATTCTTGCAAAAATCAAATAATGTCGGATTTTAATGAAACTTTCAGGACATATTCAGAAATGAATTAAATTTTCTTTGAATATTTTTTTTTAGAAAATCTTGGTAAATAATTTTTTTTACATATGTTACCACCCACAGACTTATTTTCATGAAATTTCGAAAGATTCAATTTTAGGGCGGGGATATTTTTATTAGCTAAAAGCAGGACTCCTTGGAGAACGCAAATCATCATTTTTTTTTTGTAAAACAGTTACTCCTTTTACCGAAAACATGCTCTGAATTGTAAATTAAAAAATTAAATAAAACTATCTAATTATTTAATTAGAAAAGCTTTTAATTACTTTGATAAATAAGATTTATTAAGGACACTATTGTCTTAAGAAGAAATTTTTTTGATGAATTTTTGCAAGAACTGTTTTCATTTTCTAAAAAAATTTAATTAAATAATTTATAATATTAAAATTCGTTTAAAATTCTGCAATACTTCAAGACGGCGGTTTGATGATATTGTTAAGTGAAAAGTATATTTACGAATCAAAAACTGAAAGCACATAACAATCACTTGTACCCAAATATTTTTTTAAAAAATTCTAAAAACAAATTTTAGTGTATTAACGTTCCCTATTTCTAACTATGGTAAGCCAAAAATGATATTATTCTTTAAAAGCTCCCGTGATTTAAGAGTCGTCTGGCGCTCTGCAATTTTTTCAATTTCATTATTCAGTTCTTTTTTCATCATTAACGTCTTTGCAAATCATCCCTTCAAAATTTCAAAGTCAGTTTTACTTTTTTTTAATCAATATTTCACTAAATAATTTTTATTTTATGTATCTATTTTAGTTTGGGTCATACTTCAATTAATTAATTTTGTTTTTAAGTTAGAAAACTTAAGAACCTAAAGACGAAATGCAAAATTCATAAAGCTTCTTGAAAACTTAACTAAAAGTCAATAAAATATTAAATAATTGCTGAAAATATATTAATTTGTAAATATTACTAGGTAATTAAAAACTAAAAAAAATGCGTTCATTTAGATTTCGTAAATTTACGTCAATTCTGGTGCTCCATACTTTCATCAACTCGGGACTTATCGATACGTCAATAGAGATCAAAGAAAAACAGGATCCGTCGTTAAGAAATGCTTGTATATTACTTTTTATGCTATAAGTAAGTAATATTAGTTTGAAATCAAATTAACTTTAAATTAACTTGCTAATTTTACTCAAATATCGTGTCAGAAATATATATTCTATTTTTGGAAGATTTTTAAAACCAATAATTTTATTTTGTTTACAAATTTCTTAAAATTAAGAAAAAGGCCCCTTTTAAGAATTTTTTTAAAAAATCGAGCAAATATTTGACATTCCATTCTATATAATTCTTATTTGAAATACACCAGAATATTTTACTTACTGGAAATAATAAATTTACTCATTTAGCTTTCAATTAAAGTTAAAATGACATATTCAAGAATGGTATTTTATTTTAAAAAATTCATTTTAAACCTTACGTATCGAAAATTCAGTGGAGGTACCTATTTTACTGTAATAAATAATACAATGAAAAAAAAAATAGAAAAAGAAAGAAAGTTCGCCACGGCTGATAGAAAGAAAATTTTCTATAATGAAAAGTACAATTAATGAAACAATAATTATTAAAAGATAAAAAGAAAGTAAGGAAGAAGAAAGCCAACCATATAATACAGAAAAAACAAGCTTTTCTGTAAAGAAAAATAAAATGAATTAAAGAATAAATACTGAAAGAAAGAAAATCCCAGACGAGAGAAAAAAAAAATTCAGTAAAGAAAAATACAATAAATAAATAAAATAATGTTGAAAGAAAGAAACAAAGAACGAAGGAAAGGAAGATAGAATGAAAAGTTCGGCACGACACAAAGATATTTTCAGTAATGAAAAGAACAAGAAATAAACCAATAATTTGTAAAAGAAAGAAAGAAAGAAAGAAAGAAAGAAGGAAAGAAAGAAAAATGAAAAGAAGAGAGAAAGATAGAAAAATCCGTCCAAGTCGACAGAATGTGAAACTTTTCTCTAATAAAAAACAATAATTAGAGAAAGAAAGAAAGAAAGAAAGAAAGAAGAATAACTGAAAAGAAGAGAGAAAAATAGTCCGGCAAGGCCGACAGAATATGAAACTTTTCTCTAATAAAAATAAATAATTACACAAAAAAAGAAAGAAAGAAAGAAAGAAATAAAAAGAAGAAAAAAAGAAAGAAAAGTCTGGTAAGGCGGACAGAATGTGAAATTTTTCTCTAATAAAAATACAATAATTAGACTGAGAAAGAAAGAAAGAAAGAATAAAGAAAGAAAAGAAGAGAAAAAGAAAGAAAAGTCCGGTAAGGCCGACAGAATGTGAAATTTTTATCATAATAAAAATACAATAATTACACAAAAAAAGAAAGAAAGAAAGAAAGAAAGAAAGAAAGATCGAATTAAAAGTTCACAACGGACGGCAGAAAGTCAATATTTTCAGTAATGAAAAGTACAATTAATAAAACAATAACCAGTGGAAGAAAGAAAGAAAAAAAAGAACGAAAGAAGTAAAGGAGAAAGAAAGACAAAATCTAACTATATCAGAGAGAAAGAAAAACATATTTTTCTGTAAAGAAAAAAAAAAAAAAAAAAAACAATAAATACTGAGAGAAAGAAAAATAAATTTGCTGGTAAGAAAAATACAATAAATAAATAAAAAATGTTGAAAGAAAGAAAGAAAGAAAGAAAGAAAGAAAGAAAGAAAGATGGAATGAAAATTTTGCCACGTCTGACAGAAAGACAATATTTTCTGTAATAAAAAATACAATAATTAGTAAAAAAAATGAATTAAGTAAAGAAATATTCTTCAAGGCAGATAAAATGACAAAAAATTATGTCATGATAAATACAATGAAAAAATAAAAAAAAACAATAAATAGTAAAAGTATGAAAGAGGGAATGAAAAGTTCACCCCGACCGACAGAATTGCAAAATATTGTTATATGAAAAGTACAATAAATAAAACAATAATTAGTTAAAGACAGAAAAGAAAACGAAAAAAGAAAGAGAGAGAGAGAGAGAGAGAGAGAGAGAGAGAGAGATGTGAAAGAAAAAAAGGATAAAAGTTCATCAAGGCCGATAGAAAGAAAAATATTCTGTAATGAAAAATACAATAAAATAATAGTTAGTTAGAGAGAGAGAGAGAGAGAGAGAGAGAGAGAGAGAGAGAAGAGAAACAAAAATAAAGATAGAAATATGAAAGAAAGAAAAACAGCCACTGCAAATAGAAAGAAAAAGAGAAAAATGAATGAAGAAACAGTAAAGAAAAATGAAATAAATTAAAAAATAAATATTGAAAGAAAGACAACAACAACAAGAGAAAGAAGAAAAAATTTCAGTAAAGATAAATAAAATAAATTAAGCAATAAATAGTAAAATAAATAAATAAAGTGCGGAAGAAAGGAAAGAAGGAAGGAAGAAAGAAAGGCAGAAAGAAAGAAAGAACGAAAGAAAGAAAGAAAGAAAGAAAGAAAGGAAGAAAGGAGAGAAGGAAAGTGCACGAGGTCCGACAGAAAGACAGCATTTTCTGAAGTGAAAAATACAATGATAAAAACAATAATGAGTAAAAGAAAGAAAGAAAAACCGAATGAAAAGTTCGGCACAGCCGACAGAATGATAAAAGAAAGAAAGAAAGAAAGAAAGAAAGAAAGCCGATCATATCAGATAGAAAGAAAAAGAAACTAAAAAAAAAAAAACAATAAATACGCCGCGGAAGATAAAAAGAAAAAAAAATTCAATCATGATAAATACAATGGGAATTGAAATCATTAATTAGAAAAAGAAAGAAAGAATGAAAAGTTCACTACAGTCGACAAAGACAAAATATTCTGTAAAGAAAAATACAATAAATAAACAATGATTAGTAAAAGAAAGAAAGAAAAAAAGAAAGGAAAAAAGACAAGAAAGAAAAGAAAAAGGGCTTACAGAAAGACAAAATTTTGTGTAATGAAAAATACAATTAATAAAACAATAATTAGTAAAAGAAAGAAAAAGGGCTTACAGAAAGACAAAATTTTGTGTAATGAAAAATACAATTAATAAAACAATAATTAGTAAAAGAAAAAATGAAAACTTCGTCACGATTGACAGAAAGACAAAATATTCTGTAATGAAAAGTACAATGAATAATTAGTGAAAGAAAGAAAAGAAAAGAAAAGAAAAAAAGGAAAAAAAAAAGAGCCAGAAATGGCTTCATGATATTTTACATGATCATTTTTGTTAAAAAAAAACAAAAAAACAAAATCACACCTATTTTACTCTTCATAATGTGTAAACTGTACTTGTGAGATCATTTTTTTGTATTACTTTAAGATATGAACTACCTTCAATGGATCTAGTGAAAGTTTTTACAGTCAAACCGAGGACTCCAACTGAAATTATCGATATCATGAGCCACATTTTTGAGATTTCTACTCTGTAACTTGATAGTTTTTTGAAGATCTTTAAAGATACATTACAATCTGCAGAGACTGCCATGTCAATAAGGATGCACATTCTGTTTTTGTGGTCATTGATCACGATGTCTGGGCGATTAGCTTTGATTGTTCTGTGTGTATTGTAAAGTCCCATAAAATTATTACAGGTCCTATCTCTGTAACCGTGTCTTGGTGGTCTTCATACCAATTTCTTTCCCGTAAAAGTTGCATATTTTCCAGTGAAAATATTGGCCCACTACCACGCCGAGTTTTATATTCGGTAAGTGCTAGCACTGTGTAACCTGATACAAGATGGTCAATTGTTTCTGGATATTTATCACAGAATCTGCATTTGGGGTCAACACTGTTTGAGTATGTGTGCTTAGTAATTACTAGTTAGCAAGCATTGGTCCTGTGCAGCAAGAATAAAACCTTCGGTTTCAGCTTCCTCACGATGTCTGGGCGATTAGCTTTGATTGTTTTGTATGTGTATATTGTAAAGTCCCATAAAATCTTTACAGATCCTATCTCTGTAACCCTGCACTGCGTAACCAATGGTGGATACGAGCTTTTTTGGTACGGATAGAGCATTGACCATGAAGTGACTTATCTTGCCGTCGTGTCTGCATTTGGTACATTTTGAAATGGACAAATCCGACAATTATTTTTTAAGACATTTTTTTAAAAAAAAAAGAACGTATAAACATAAAAAATGTCTTAAAAATATTTGGTACATTGCATTTGAATATGTTTTCTTTTTTTAGGTTCTTTGTCGCTGCAATAGGTGCGTTATACTTTGTTTGTACTTCTTTATCCACTTGAAATTCCATTTTGAATTTGTTGGATTCCTTTATTATTGAATAAACTTTCATATTTCTTTCATGTTCTTTGACACAGATCATCCAGTCTTCTGTAGTTTCCGGGTATCTTTGAAGATCGATTGCTGTGGTTTTGTGAGACAGCTCTAGTTGAACTAATCCTATACCTCCTTCGGATCTGCACATCATATATGATCAACATCAGGATCATTAGGATGATGCATGCTGTGGCAACTGAGAAGCCTCGTCATTCGCTTAATATCAGTTATGGTCCAATTAAGGATGCTGAAACTGTATTGCTCCACAGAGACAGCCAAAGTGTTTATGGTTGATATTCTGTTTTGTGAATTGAAGTTGGTATTTAACACTAGAAGTACACGCCTGTAGTATTCTTTTATTACTTTATCCTTCATTTGTGTATACTATATTCCATTTCCTTCGCTGACTCCTACATATTTACAGACTTCTTGTTCCAGTTCCCTAATACATTAGACAAAATCTAGATATATTGAGTCTGTTTCTGCAATTCTCCCTTTCTTGAATATTACTTTTGCACATTTAACTAATTATTTATTACGTATGGAATAGTCCATTATGTTATTATGGCTAAGGTCCCATAACAGTATAATGTGGTTTTCTACAGTTTCATGCTATATTTAAAAAAATTTACTATCGCCGAAGAGACTTTTTTTGAGAGAGAATTTTGGAGGTCAGTCTCTTTCTGTCACTTTCTGTCTCTTTCTGTCATTTGTCTGTGAGTTATTTTGCTGATTATTTGAATGATATGGTTTCTCGCTTCAGTGATTTCAATTCTGTTGTTTTCCAGGAATTCTGTTTTAATGACGTTTGATTCATCTTCATCAATGACAGAATATGAATCAATGTAATTGTTTATGTCGCAGCTAGATTCATCCTTTTTATTTCCTGAGAGATTATTATTTCGTATCTCTTTTATTTTAGTTTGTATCTCATCTTGTGTCATATTTTATCTATTTCCGTTCTTGCCTCATTTTTGTTTAGGTCATGTCTGATTGTAATTTGTCTTATATTTAGTTTTATTTTATCTATTTCTGTATTTGACAGTCTTTTAGTCCACATGATATCCCTGCTGCCATTTGTTGTATATATTTGGGCCGAGATAGGGTCTTATTTTAGTTCCTACCATATCTCCATATTTGGTTTGTCTGATAGGTGATATTCTTTTGAGTGCAGTGAAAAAAGATGTCATGACTTGTTTATACTCTTCACGATTCCATTTCGTTCGCTTTCTTTTTATTAATTGATTTGACATTAAGTCACCAGGTCAAATGTCGGAGTTAATCCGGTTTGGGTGTCTCATTGTTAGTGGAAGAGTTTGTTCCAGTGACAGATCTTTTCAACCCCATATATATATATATATATATATATATATACGTTTTATTCTTAACGGCCAAAGGGGTAATTTTGTTCAAGATACCACTCCTAGGACGACTGTCGACCAAAAGTAAAGAGTTCATCCAGTCCACGAGACACGGCTATTACCCGCCGGATATCACCCCACACCATATTTCTAGGCTACAGGGAGTGCATTTATTATTATTATTATTAATTAATTAATTGTTTCGATCTATATAACACCATGCATCTGCGCCCCCAAAGTTATGCCTCAGCTGCTGGTAACGGGGTAGCATATGTTATGGCTGTACAGTCCCACATGGGAGTCACAGTCTCGCAGCAGTTGCCAGAACGATGTTGAAGATGTTTTCGGATTGTCTTAAGGACTCCGATTTCGAATTTGTCTTCGGGGTATACGCTTGAAGCCATTCTCATGATTGGGTACGGCCGCAAGGTACCAGCGGTTTAAAAGATTAGAGTTATGCTTCTCTTAGATCGACTACCCTACCAGGCTGACGAGTTCCATATATCCGAAGTATATATATATATATATATATATATATATATATATATAAAATGCATAAGCATATAAATATATATTTTATACTGGATGTCGGAGTAAACACTTCGTTATGAAATGTACCACTTCTTTGAGAATTATTATTACTTTAATTGAAAATAATAGAAATCTATAAGTAAGATATATATATATATATATATATATATATATATATATATATATTTGGTTGGATATGTTAGCTCTATCTCTGATATTGAACGCTTTCTAATAAGTACCATATATATAATATATAAATAATTATACATATATATATATTTATTTATATTTATATACACTTTTCACACACACACACACACACACACACACACACACACACACACACACACACACACACACACACACACACACACACACACACACATATATATATATATATATATACGCAGAAACACACCCATATACACTGGATGTCGGAGTAAACAGTTCGTTATCAAATGTACCAATTTATAAGTACCGCCGCTAATTCGGTATAAATTTTCGGTACCTAAGGTTTAAAATGAATTTTAAAAAATGTAAACGCATTCCTAAAATTTGTTTTTAGCTTTAATTGAACGCTAAATTAGTAAATGTACTTTTTCCAGTAAGCAAAATACTCTGATGTATTTGCAATAGAAATTATATAGATTGGAATGTCAATTATTTGCTCACTTTCATAAAATCGTTTGCAGGCGGCCACTTTCTCACATTTAACAAATTTCTAAATATAATTTAATTATCGGTTTTAAAAA
>CAHIKZ030004146.1:2192500-2262500 GCA_903632075.3 Acanthosepion pharaonis | reverse complement strand
ATCATTAGAGACCACAAGACATTTTTCTCACACACAGTTTTTTTTTATTTTTGTTTATTTTAAACTGAAGTAGCCATTTAAACTGAAGAAGCGAAACGTGTCTTTAATAAAATGTTCCACTTTGTCTCATCATCTTTACACACACACACACACACACACACACACACACACACACACACACACACACACATAGAACTACCCTTTATATATATATATATATATATATAACCCCAAAATCCATGATGTAAAATCCTACAATAGCAATGCAGATATAGATAAAACAAACAAGCTCTCAAGTCGGCAGACACGCTCCAAGTCTGGAAATTAGGTTGTGAAAACTAAGGGTAATTGAGGAAATTTAGGGTAATTTGAGGAAAACTCTATCTTAAAATTCACAGTAGAACTAAATATCAACAACAAAATACCATTTCTCGACTTACTCATAGAATCCAACAACAAAGGTATATTCGATACATCAATATTTAAAAAGCCAATAAGTAAAATCTCTTGCTTACTAAACTTCCATAATGAGTCCCCGGATTAATATAAAATAGCCCTAATCAAAAACATAATTGTTGTGGTAAACCCTCCTACAGTAGAATGAACTTTTCCTCCTCTCATAAATACTAACTGCGAGACTTCCTAGGAAAGTGTCGTAGAGCAGTCGAGACGCTGTCTCTGACGATATTCAGTCACCCCCACCCCACCACGAGGGTGTCATGTGGCACAAGGCCTTTTTAACGTGGGCATTCCGAGCCCGTGGGCTCGGCCAAAAATATGCCCATTGAACACGTATAAACGGGTTCAGGGCCGGTTTTACCTCCCCGAAGGAGACTTCGCCCTTCGGCGTAGCCTCCTTCGGGTTCCTCCCGTCCGTAGGAAGAGAGTACAACCGAACAGTCGCTCAGAAAGTACTGGGTCGCTGTTTCTGACTGTGTGCGACTTCTGTCGAACTCTCTACTTTGGCAGAGAGGAACCTGGACGAGGCTTTGCCTAAGGGCAAAGTCTCGTCCGGGGAGGTAGACAGATCGCGAACCCGCTTATGCGGGTTCATAGGAGATACTTTTGGCCGAGCCTACGGGCTCGGAGAAACCCATGTTAAACTCGGCCTTGTGCCACATACATTCCTTGTAGGGTGGGGGACTGTTAAATATAGAGTCGTAAGGTAGCGGAGACGCAGTGTTAACCTACCGTTCGGACGTACATTTCTATCCGCTTATTACTAACACTCTTTTTTTGTATATATCTGTTATTTCAATAAACTTGTTCAACCTACCTTCGTCTTCCATATCTTTCTTTCTGGCCTCTAAACGGGCCACAACAATAATCAATAGAGCTTTTCGCATTTCCTCATCTAGAACAATATTTTACAAAAAAACAAAAACTTACCGATATAAAACAAACATTCACAAATAACAATTTCCCCAATAAATTAGTTGACCAACATATAAAACACTACCTTTCAAATATTCATAATAATAAAAAAGAAAAAACTGACAACAATAACACTATTAAACTTTTCTTTAAGAATCAAATGCGCAGCAACTATATACTGGACGAACTGTTTATAACTGACACCATCCACTGATACATTAAATCCCTCCAACAACATAAATAAAATTAATAATATACTATACTAAATTTAAAACCCCAAACCTAATCGTCAGAGATAATACCACTCCCGGAAACCGTTCCTCAATAAAACCAATGTAGTGTATATGTTTACTTGCCCGTTTCGAGAATGTTTCTCATATAATAACCCTAGCACATACATCGGATACACAACCACAACTCTTTCACGTAGGCTCACATACCACCTTAATGACACCAGCACCATAAAAAATCTTCTTGTAACAACACACTGCACCACTAGTAATACATTCAAATCATCCGAAATCAGAAAAATCTTAATTAACAACACCAAAATCCTCTATGAAAACAATTGCAAAAAACGATTACAAATTCTTGAAGCCATCCTAATTAAAAAACAAAAAAAGCAACATAAATAAAATAGCCTTTAATACTAGCAGAAACATCTTAAACATATTTAATAACTAATCCACATAATAATAAACACCACCCCTCCTTATTAACAATGGACTAATCCAACAACATAGTTTAAATACCCAAAATATTATTTACAAATCTAAAATAATAAGCGACCTATTTCAAATTAAGACATACAGCCATGATGACGGTTGACGATAACTGAAAGCTTTCGGCAGAACACCATAGATTAGGGTCTTATTTCAATAATAATAAAATATTTAAAAAAAAACTTGCGAGAAAGCAAGTAAAACCTGAAAAAAAGATTATTAAACGGAAAAGTTCCGTAATCTTTAACAGAACATGCCTTAATAACGACATGCTACCAAAATATACATTCTTTATATATATATATATATATATATATTTATAATTTATTTTGTTTAAACGTTAGTTTTGATGGATATTTATATTCAAGTGAATACTCTCTTTTTTTTTTTTTTTAATTAAACAGCATTTTTTTTTATCCAACTACATCTGTAGGCCTGAATATTCAAGAAATCTTATCAGAAAAATATGCGTCCTCCAATTCGGGCTTTCTTTGACCATAAAGTCCTACGTGGCCCTGCTATTAGGCACGTCAGATCTAATGACATTTCCCCATAGCGGATGCAGGTTCTAATCCTGGCTGAGGACGCTTATTTTTCTGATAAGATTTCTCGAATATTCGGGTCGATAGATGTAGTTGGATAAAAAATAATGTTTAATTAAAACACAGAGCTTCTGCTCGAATATAAGTATCCATCAAAAATAAGGTTTAAACAAAATAAATTAAAAATAACAACAAAAGTCATGTTGCTCATATAAAAGAAGGCCATGTGATGTGAGATGCTTAATTAATTCAGAGTTAATTAGAGCCTCTATCTTTTGAATATTTCTGTCACATCTGCTCTGATGCTCCTGATATATATTTATAGATTCATGATAAAACCCCCCAAAATCTGCAATATTATTGATCCTGACCTGACATATCAGCTTCAGTCCCTTTCTCACCGCCATAATGTATTTTCCTTGTGTCTTTTCTATAAATACATTCATGATAATTGTTTTGCTGAACTTTCCTTTATGGTATCTAGTTTTTTTTTAATGATTTTAAGCGCAATACTAGATTGCTGACAAGATTTCATTATTTTGCAATTGAAAATGGTTAGATGTAAACGTAAGTTCCTATACCTACATTTATATGCGTTTAAAAACAGAACTTCTACTGGAATATGAGTATCCATCAAAAAGAACGCTTAAAGAAAATAAATTAAAAATAAAAATATGTTGGATTTAATCTATTTCCTAATATATATATATATATATATATATATATATATATATATATATATATATATATATATATATATATATAATATATATACATATATATACATATATATATATATATATATATATATATATCTTTTTTTTTACATTCAACATCATCACTTGATAAGACACCGGAGGTGTTGAAACAAAATGGCTATCTTTATAACATATTTATGTTATAATTTTCAAATAAATAATTATATATATATATATATATATATATAAATTTAGAAGAGGATAGAATCCAGGTAGAACTCAATGTCCCGGACAGAGTAAGAATATAATAAAAAAGGTTCAAACACTAATATTCCAAGGTTATAATTTATTACATTAGAATCGTTATCACGATCCAATTCATCAAACCTACAAATTCAAAAAGAAATCGTAAAATATAACTCCGGGTATAAAAAGTAAGATTTTAGTGAGAGTGTATGTGTGGGAGTGGGAAACAAGTGTGAAAGTGAAAAGTATGAAAGCTCGAGAGAGGGGTGTAATAGAAGAAAGAACAGGAAGGTCTAAAGGTGAAGGTGGGGATTAAAATTTAACATAGAGAAGTTGTTAAGGGAGGAGTTAAATAACGGTTTAAATGAGTGACATACAGATAAATATGAATTATTTTTCGATGCATAATTCACTACCAATTAGCTAACCTAAATTAAAATTAAATAAACAGACACCGGAAACGTGTGTATACATTTGTGGTGATACTATGCACAATAAAAACGATATGATCTAAACTTAATATATATATATATATATATATATATATATATATATATATATATATATATATATATGTATGAAAAATGATGTATAACTTGTATGAACAGGGTAACATTTTTATTTATTGTGAAGTTTGGTGGAATAGCAAATTGATAAAAACCAATATTTACTAACTGATCTTTCCAGAAGACTTCCTTATGCTTCCCAGCCTCTGACCACACTCCATTGGCCCATGAATAAAGCAAAGCCCGAACTAAAAGATCATTTCACTTCCTACTTTTTCCTCGCTAACCCATCCCACTCCAAACTCTGCGTATATTACCGGCCAAGTCCTAATGGTCAAAGGTTTCCCTGGGTCGGAAAGCGAAGTCAGCGTTGAGTCGGGGTGTGGTTATATATATATATATATATATATATATATATATATATATATATATATATATATATATATATATTTCGCCAAGGTGCGATATCGCTAATTCCAACGTACCTTTTATCAAAGTGTCCGGATTGTCCATCTAGCGGTTTGTCCCTGATCGGCACTTAGCGAGTTTGGCCATGTAGGATATTTTCTTTATATATATTTAAGAAATGATATTAACGTTATCATAGTGAACAAGGAAACGTGCCTAAAACTTTATGTGCATATAACCATGTACCTTCGAATGTAGTCTTGAATAGAAGTATTTTTTTTAGTTTACAGAGCAGGTCGTGAGTTTGAATATGTGGCTATTTACACAGACGTACATACAAATGAATGTGTTTGTATATCTATATTAGGATACCAAAATTCTGCCCTATAACTATATATATACAGGGTGCGGCTGGTATTTGAGGACATATTTTATGGATTAGTAAAAAAATTTCTGAACAAATGAATTTAATTATATTTGATTTTTAACAAGTAAACATGAAATTTAGCTAATTATTATTTAATTTTATTCAATAAAACCACCACTACCATCAATAACTGCCTCTACACGAAATTGGCTGCAAGCTCTGATTAATTGGTCCTTATTTATGTCAGACATTACTCGAATTATTGCAGCTTTAAGAGAGTCTTTTGTGTTATGAGGCTTTTTATTAACCCCCCTTCTCAACAACGCTCCACACATAATAGTCTAGTGGATTGAGATCTGGAGAGTTAGGAGGACAAATGTTGGGTGTGATGTGGTCGTACAAATGGTCAGCCATCCATTCTTGCAACTCTAAGGAAACGTGCAATATTTAAATCGCTAGGATCAGCCTTTAATGCCACAATCACAGCATGCCTTTTCATTTCATTTGTTATCATAGGGTTTGCCATTCTTGATTTCTGAAAAATAAAAGCATTAGAAATTAGTGGGAATCAGTATTAGTCTTAAATCTGTCCTCAAATACCAGCCGCACCCTGTATATATATATATATATATATATATATATGTGTGTGTGTGTGTGCAGTACTTAGTGGAAAGCGCTCAGTGCCAGTTATAGAGCTAACATCCTAAACACAGAAGTAAATTCCCCCTCCCACCACGAAACATAGTCAAACAAGCATAAATAGATCCAATTTTTAAAAAATAAACCAGTTTGTCTGATGATCGCAAAAGCGTGAAACCCAGGGCCACAAACTCATATCCATACAACAGAATATATATAATATATATATATATATATATATATATATATATATATATATATGTATGTGTGTGTGTGTGTGTATATATATATATATATATATATATATATATATATATAAGGGGTGTATTGAAAATACTTTTACAAACTTAGGGGGGCGGGTTCCTCGCACCAAAACAATGATAATCGTCTATATAAACATATGTCGGCAAATTCTTCTTTTTTTTTGAGTTATTAGGCTTAAAATAAGTTTACGGTAGATGGTGCTGTGCCGCCATCTAGATTAGGTTACATTTGTCCTTCGTGTAAATTTGTAGCTCGTCTGTCTTCAACATTTAATGTGTGTGGTAGTAAGTTAATTGAGAGGTGTTCCGTTTAACAGTGATTCATAATGTGATCAGGCCGATATGATTTTTACATACGGCCGCGCGAAAAGTAATGGATGCGAGGCTGCACGGCTGTATCAGATTGCGTTTCCAGACAGAAGTCAGCCCAGTCATCCAAACTTTGCTGCTGTTTGTCGTCACTTTGTTGAGACAGGACCCGTGGCTCCACAAACTATGTGTTGAGGGAGACCGAGATCCGCTCGTACGTCTGACCACGAAGAATACATTCTATAGGCTGTCGAAGACGATCCACATATCAGCAAACGTCCCGTATCTGTATCATTTGCAACGTGTGCAGGATGTTTCACCCTCTGATCATTCACAACGGTAGAACTTTTGCCGATGATTTATTGCACGAACTGCCGATCCGTTGCTTGTCTCTTCAGTCTTGTTTACGGATGAGGCAACATTTGGAAGAGATGGAGGAACAAATTTACACAATCAACATTTGTGGGCGGATCGGAATCCCCATGGTACAATACAGACTATACACTAGCATCAGTTTTCGATTAATGTATGATCAGGAATTGTAGGTGACTGTATTGTAGGTCCATATGTTCTCCCAGCACGTTTTACAGGAGCTGTCTACAGGGACTTTATTTCGAACACACTTCCAGACATGCTAGCGGATGTACCCCTGCTAATACGAAGAGGCAAGTAGTTCATGTGTTATGGGGCTCCAGCATATTTTACTCACATTGTTCGTGATGCACTGGCTGGCATCTAACATGAAAGATGGATAGGTAAGGGAGGACCAATTCCATGGTCTGTACGTTTTCCCAACCTCAATCCTTTGAATTTTTATCAGTAGGGCCCTCTAAAACAATTAGTTTATGCAACAGACATTAATAATGCAGAGATGCTTCATCAACGTGTCATGGTGCCTGCAGTCCATTCGATACCGTGTTTGAGTATTTGAAAGGGTCCGCCAGTCAATGAACCGACGGGTACACGCGTGTGTAGAAGCAAGCAGAAGAGATTTGAACATTTGTTATGAGCTGCTGTGTTGAGGTACAACGATGGTCTTTTAGACATATGTTTATATGGACATTAGTTTTCGTTCTAGAAACCCGCCCCAGTTTGTAAAAGTATTTTTGGATTTTTTTTTAAGCGTTTCACCCCAAGCAAGGCGGGAAGCCATTTGCATGCAAGGGGTTACAGAGAGTTGGAGCGAGAGCAAAGAGGAGTGATAGAGGAAACGAGGAAGAGAAGGATAGGGGATAGATCAAGGCATCTGGCGACGTCGATTGACATTACATTTGAATAGTTGGAGATTATAGCTATCAGGAAAAGGGGAGGGAGTTCCACAAGTGAGAAGGGCGAGACATGAAGCTATTGGAGTAGAAGAGACGGCTACATTTAACAGCTTCGACTGTGAAAGGGTGAGAGCGAGATGCCAGGCTAGTTGAACGCTTAAATTCATGAAGTCTGGGAACCAGCGAAAGCAGCTCATCGGAGCAGTTATCATGAAAGTATTTGTAAAAAAGACAGAGGTAGGCGACAGCACATCTGCGAGAGAGCGACTGCAGATGAGATGCCAGATCAGGACCAATTACATTGCATATCCGTCTCTGGATTTTATCAAGGACCTTGAGACAAACAGAAGGGGCTCCAGACCATATATGGCAGCAATACTCCATGCAAGGGCGAATTGTTGTATCTTGGATTGTATATTTAACACCGTCAACCGTAAACTTTAAGCTTAATAACTCAAAAACGAAGGATTTGCGGATATATGAACTTTTGTCGTATTTTTGGTGTGAGAAACCCGCCCAAAAGTTTCTAAAAGTATTTTTGATACACCTTATATATATATATAAATATATATATGTATAGACAAGATGTATCTATATATAGAGAGAGATAGATAGATAGAATGAGAGAGCGAGAAAGGGAGAAGAAGAGAAAGAAAGAGGGAGAAAGGGCGAGAGAAAGAGAGAGAGAGAGAGAGAGAGAGAGAGAGAGAGAGAGAGAGAGAGAGAGAGTGGGAGATTCAGGCAAAGCTAGATCCTAGCCCAAGGCTAATGGCAGAGGTGCCGCTTAATCTATTAGAGCAATTACTATTAATTAATGGATACGATCATCAATTGGTGTTCCAGATTTGTGGAATTCTCCTGCGTGAGAGTCTGTATGTGTGTGTGTGTACACAGTACTTCGCAATAGTTCGTTGACCATGAAAAGTGGCTCTCACGTGAGCGGTACTCCTTGACAGATCCGCTCCTTGTTCATCCAAAAGAAGAATACCTGGAAGGAAACGGTAGTAACTATGCGTTAGGTTTTAAGTAGATCTTTTTTGTCCGCGTGCAAATTTCCAGAGTTTTTGTTAGGTTGTCTCTCTCTCCCTCTCTTCAATGTAAAGAGAGAGAGAGAGAGAGAGAGAGAGAGAGGGGGGGAGAAAGAGAGAAGGTAAAAGAGAGAAAAGTAGAGAGAGATAAAAAGGAATGTAGTGAGAGAAGCGTATATCTAACAAAAATATAATATCTTACTGGTTCTTAGTAAAATTTAAACACATATATATATATATATATATATATATATATATATAATTATATATTTAAAAATAAGATTTCATAGCTACATAAGAGTTCTCATGTTTCAAAACAAGAACCGAAAACTTCAATATAATTATTTGAATTAAATTGAATTAAAGTACCAAGCTCTGTTCTATCTACAAGCGAAATTTTTTTTGTAAATTTTTGAAATTTACGGATTTTTATAAGCATATTCATTATTAAAATTAAAATTACTATGGTAACGGCTAGAGCAATTGTTTAAAGAAAAGGGGCGTAAGGGTTAATAATTTGTATCAATATCTCTTTTCAAGAAAAAATGAGATGGAGCGGTAATTTAACAAAATGTTAAATACGTTATATGTTTTGTGAGTTTCCTACATATTTTTTATAGTTGGTAAATAAATAGCTTCTTTAAGAAACCAGTAAATAATTTAAACGTATAGAATTAATTGGTAAAATGAGATGGAACTATTGACAAAACTGTCAAATTCCAAGTCTAACCGAATTGTTATGGCAAAAGGTAGACTGTATTTACAATATACCGTTAACTCGGATCTTTGGTTTAATAAAACATTCTTATCAAAGAACCTGATAGTTTTCAATTTTTCATGTAAACAGAGAAAACAGGGTTCATATAAATATGACCTTGCCATTTTTAAAATTTTCCATTTCACCATAAGAGATTTATTATTTCTAACTTGCATTCTAGTTTTAGCTAATCGGTATAATTAGGGTACCTTATGTTAAAAAAAACGAGAGTTACCCACCTTGATATATTGTTTGCTTTTGAATTCAAATTTAAATGATTTAAAATGAGTTTATATATATATATATATATATATATATATATATATATATATATATATTCTTTTTTTAAATTCTTCGCTTTTCGAACTTATGAATTTGAATGATATTAATTATTAATAGTTAATTCGAATATTTTACGCAATAATAAATAAAGACAATTTTGAATCATCACCACGATAACAAGAACGAGAACATCTCCGCACCTGAAGATTGCATGAATAGCATGGAACTCCGAGTCTTGTTAGCGACGCTGGATATTATGATACTATATATATATATATATATATATATATATATATATATATATATATATATATATATATATATATATATATATATATATATATATTGGAGGCACAGTGGAGCGGCTTGGATTGAGGAATCGGAGAGCCGAGTTCGAATTCCAGTCGAATCCATTACATTCACTTGGGAAAGGTGTGAATCCTCTTCTTCTCCCTCCAGCTATGGGCAAATAGCAGCAGGGTTTTATAGCCTTGGATGGCAACTAGTCTATGAGAAGTACAACTCTGAATTCAAAAACCTGCGGAGGGTCGTTTGGGGACCCTGTGTCACGTAGTGAACCAGGTCTCTATATTCGGCCCTTCAAAAAATTGTGGATGGTCCTGCACGATACCTTCACCACTATAAATCTCATGTGTTGCTGTCGGTTTCCTGCTTGACCCTCATACATCGAATTCGACGAGAGAGTCGAGTATATATATATATATATATATATATATATATATATATATATATATATATATATATATATATATTAAGAAATGGACAAAGTCCGACAATTTATTTATTAAAGACATTTTTATGTTTAACGTTCTTTTTATAGATATAAGTATTTAAGTAAATGCTCTGTTTATAATAAACAGTATTAAATAACATTTACCGGCCTGAATGTCCGAGAAATTTTCACAGAAAATATTCGTCCTATACGGAATTGTCATTTACGCTGACGTGCCTTGACCGCTCGGGCACAAAGGATCGTTCGGTTGGCAAGGTTGAATTTACTGCTTATAAACTTCAATCTTCCATGAATCTCGTACATTCATAACTGATATATATATATATATATATATATATATATATATATATAAAGTGAACATATGCAATCGTCAGGCCGACAGTCTGTTTCATAGCATGAAATGAATCGTCGCCTCTGACGATTTCTATGTTCACTTTTTATATTTACACACGCTCTATCTCTGATATTGAGCACTTTTATCCCATAAATATAGCACACCTTAAGACTATATTTCTTTATATATATATATATATATATATATATATATATATATATAGAGAGAGAGAGAGAGAGAGAGATTCAGACAAAGTCAGAACCTAGCCGTAGGGTAATGGCGGGAGTGTTTGTTAATCTATCGAAGCAATAACTATTAAGAAATGGACACTGTCATTAATGGATGTTCCAGGTTTGGGGAGTTGTGTAGTCTAAGCCAAACTTAGTAAATTCATACATATATATATTTCAGCATAAATACGTTCGGTTTTCAGTTTTCATATACATTTCAGCTTATTTTTTTAAATACATATATTTTTTATTGATTGGGTTATTGTTTTATGCATTATTTTAATATGTTTCCATTTTATGTTACTATAGTAAAGTAACGTTTTATTTTACCATAGTTACGTAATGTTTTATATTATTGTGGTAAAGTAACGTTTTATGTTACCATAGCAAAATAAGGTTCTATATCATTGTGGTAAGATAACGTTTTATGTTACCATAGTAACGTAACGTTTTATATATTTTATGGTAAAGTAGCGTTTTATGTTCTCATAGTAACGTAACGTTTTATATTATTGTAGTAAAGTTTTATATTGTGGTAAAGTAACGTTTTAAGTTAGCATAGTAGTTTACCGTTTTATATTATTGTAGTAAAGTAACGTTTTAACATAAAACGTTACATGGTAACATAAAGTTTTATATTATTGTGGGGGAAGTAACGTTTATTTTAACATAATAATGTAACGTTTTATATTTTTGTTGTGAAGTAACGTTTCTTGTTGCCATGGTAACATAACGTTTTATACTACTGTAGTAAATTAACATTTTATGTTACCATAGTAACGTAACGCTTTATATTATTGTGGTAAAGTAACGTTTTATGTTATTATACTTAAGTTACTCTACGCACACACACGTACACACACACACTCATACATACACATATGTATATATTCCAGAGATATGTTTATTTAATATATATATATTTATTTATATATATATATATTTAGTTTCTTATATTTAGTATCAATAAAATATTGAAAAAAAATTCATATATCTAGTTTCACTAAAGACAACAGACAAGGTACTACGATTCAGCTTTTTATTTAAATTTTTCTTGTGTTAGAACAGAAGTGTTTTTTTTTCTAAACAAACCGTGTGTAAAATCTGAATGTTCCGTAATGCCGAGCACTTTCAGCTTTACTTTTCAATATTTACAAGGATGATTTTATATTTACTTTTTAACTGGATGTATGGGTTGTGTGTGTGTGTCTAGAGTTATAGGTATATTTTATTTTTAAAACACAGTCAGCACAATGCGGCCGTGTTCATAGTTAATATTATTGCGTGTTGGCTTTGTCATTCTCATTATTAGGGCTTCCATTATTTTTAATCATTTGTACATGTGGATGAGGTTATTATGTTTGTATTATCTACTAGTATATTTCGGATGGAGTCTGTTTGGTTTGTGTGTGTGTGCTTAAATGAGTTCTAGTAAAGCTGTGGTCGGATAGGTGCAATGTAAGTAATCTGGATAGACATGTAGTAGTGTGACCGATGTAATTATTTAAGAGTTTGGTTTGATCAGGAACCCATAATCTATCTATCTATCTATCTATCTATCTATCTATCTATGTCTCTTCATATCTATTCCAGTCTCTTCATATCTATCTATCTATCTATCTATCTATCTATCTATCTATCTATCTATCTATCTATCTATGTGTGTGTGCGTGTGTGTGTTGTGGTTATCAGTTTTCATATACATTTAGTTTTATTTTTGAAATGCACATTTTGTTATTGCTTTTTTGCCATGTTTTTTTACAGTATTAATTACTGCTGCCCCCTTTATGAGAGGAAAAGAAATAAAGAGAGAGGGAAAGATGGAGAGAGACATAGTCGTAGACTAATGGCGGAGGAGCCTGTTAATCTATTCAAGGAATAACTATTATTTAAAGGATTCTATTATCAATGAGTGTTTGAGACTTAGTAAATACTTACATGGTAAAAATCGATCCGCCATTGAGAAAGACGACCCTGAGGACTCATAACTCACAAACGAATATTTCTGAAAAATGCATGCACACATATATGCATGCGTACATACAGGCGTACATACATGCATACATACCTAAATACATACATGCATACATACACACGTACATACATACATGCACGCATACATACACACACGCATACATACACACATACATTCATACTAGAATACATTAATACTTGAATACATACATTCATGCATACATAAACACATGCATGCACACATACATACACGCATATATGCATACAAACATGCATACATATATGCATGCGTACATACATGCATGCATACATTCATACATGCATAATATATGCATACATACATGTACACCAACACACATACAAGCATACATACATACACACATACTTGCATACACGAATACATACATACACACATACATACATACATGCATACAAACATATATGCATGAACACATATATACACACATACATGCATCCACACATGCATACATAAACACATACATGCATACATGAATACATGCCTACATACATACATACATGCAAACATACGTACATGCATACATACATGCATACATATCTAAAGGCAAACATTTATACATACATGAATACATGAATGCATACATACACACATACATGCATACACACATACATACACACATACATACACACATGCATACATACATGCATACATACATACACATATACATGCAAACATACACACATACATACATAAATACAAACATATATACGTACACACATACATACACACATACATGCATACACACATACATACATACAATCATGCATGCATGCATACTTATATTTCTGCCGAAACATATTTAGATTTTAGTTTTCGTATTATTTTTTATTCGTTTATTTTTACATATTTTATTCTTTATTCGAACTTATTTTCTTTTATGTTATTATAGAAATAAATCATGACATTGAAATTTGTCTGGAATTTCAAAAATGCTACACGACAGCTATGAGCACATTGAGCAAAAATATCCGTATTTTAGAGATTTTTCTCCACACACCTATCGTTTCTTTGAAACGAAATAAAAACATCAGACAAATTTTAACAAATGTAAGCGTCCACACCCAAAACAGCATTGGAGTTTCGGATCGTTTTACTCCCGAACACACTTATAGAAAAGGGGAAAACCCTGTGCATTATGCAACAACGAGTCAAATTAATTCTATCACAAATTCAAAGAGAAAAATCACGATTTCTAAAGAGGGTGGCAATTCCCACTTCATATACGCCGCTCAATGTACCAAACTTGTCTTGATTTATGCAGATTGCACAACGGAAAAATTAAATAAAACATTCAATGGCCACAGGTAAGATGTCAAACACAACAAGGTGACATTAACGGAGCTTGCAGAACATTTTATTACAAATGACTGTAATTGCGACAAAACATCTTAAGGTGCACATTCTGAAAAAATATTCAGAATCTACTGACCTTTCGACCTTTAAAATGCATGTAGATATTTACGTATGCAAATTACTAACTTCCCGCCTCAAGGGAATGAACAAAATCACAGGAGAGTTCCATAAGATTTAAGATTCCTCTTAATAACTAATCAACTAACGGAAAATTTCAAAATGAACAGGATCACCATCATATTAAGCACGTTTCAGTTTCATGCCTTCACGCTGGTGGCGTTTCATTCGTTTTGATTACAAAGACAGCCGTTTTTTTTTCATTACAAGAGAAGCAACGTTTTTTTTTTTTTTTGGTGGTTACCCTGTGCGTGTGAGGTATTTTGGTGTATATAGGAGCAATTGGTGACGGATAGATTCTTATGGTGAATGAGTAAATTGTAAGGAATGAATGAATCGTGAATCTGATTAGCTAGGTATAAATAACTAAGATAGTATCGATTAGCCTTGATCCATTTCCCCATTATTTTGGCCTTGTGCCACAATTAGTGTATTCAATCAGTTATAAATCCTAGACAAGCAACGTTTGTACAAAAACTTATAATTTTTTTGTAGAATTATATTATGTTTATACTTGAAAAAACATTCTGCTGAAATATTGTTTAACACTGTCAAACCCGTCCTGGGTATGACGATAAACTACATCCGCGTCCTGGGTAAGACGATAAACTAGGTCCAACAGCAAGGACTCTGATAAGGAGGTTTTGAGGAGCGTGGAACCACTTCTTAATTGCTGGTGTTCCCAGGTCCACTCTGACCCGGGGTGGTAACACCTGTTAGGGTCCCCGCTATGGGCAAATATTTAATACCCAAACTTTTGTAAAAATATGTTTTAATACCAGAAATAATTTGTAATAAATAAATTATTACCAGCAATAATTTTTGAAGGAAAAATTATTATCAGCAATAATTAAAATTTACTGTGAAACATATACTGTTAGAGTTTGTAGATTTTGAACTAGTGCAAACAAAATATTACCAAGTGAGTAATTTTTAAAAAAAACTTTCTACGAAAATAAAACCGTCCAAGATTGTAAATTTCCTAAAAGAAGTTGGATTGTTCTCATAAATATGAGTAATTGAAAAATGGTTCAAATATATATATGTATACATGCACACCTTTTTATTTTTTTTACTAAACTATCGCCATGAATCTATTTAAAAAATTTTATTGGCATTAAATGACCGACTGAGGTTTTGATATGCCATAAAAAAAACCCAACCAAAACAACTAACATTGTCAAACACTGTTTTTCTTTTCTTAAATCTTGCTCTTGACTATTAATATTATTATTATCAATATTATTATTATTATTATTATTATTATTATTATTATTTCTTCTTTCTTCTTCTTCTTCTTCTTCTTCTTCTTCTTATTATTATTATTATTATTATTATTATTATTATTATTATTTCCATTGATTTCTTTTGTATACACATTTTACAACCAGAAACCTAAGGTCAAAAATGACTTCATGACATTTTACAATGATCATTTTTGTAAAAATACCCCCCAAGATCACATACATAGATAAAATTCTTCATAATATATGAACTGTACTTATGAGTATAATTTTTCGTATTTCTTTAAGGCATGGGCTACCATGGGATCCTTTTAATTAGTCTATCAGAACCTTTTCCAATGAATCCGAGGGATCCAACCACATGTTGAATTACAGATGTCCTTACGTGCCACATTTTTGGGATTTCCACATCAAGATCCTTGTGCTTTAATAGTTTTTTGAATATCTTCAAAGATACATTACAATCTGTAGATAATGACAATTCTGTTTTTGCGGTCTTTGATCACAATGTCTGAGTAATTAGCTTTGATTGTTCTGTCAGTGTGCATTGTAAAGTCCCATAAAATTCTTACAGATCCTATCTTTGTAACCGGATCTGGGTGATGTTCATACTAGTTTCTTGCAGTTTCCTTCCTGTAAAAGTTGCATAGATTCCAGTTCAGTTATTGGCGCACTCTATCATGCCCAGTTTTATAATCTGTGTGCATTAACACCGCGCAACCAGATACAAGAGCGTCAATTCTTTTATCGAGAAATCTTATCAGAAAAATATGCCTCCTCCGGCAGGATTCGAACCTGCATCCCCCATGGAGATACATGTAAAAATTTCAGATAGAGAATATTTGTAAAATATATCTTTATTCATATATATATATATTTCTAAGTTTATTACGGCGGAATTGAAATCAATTCTTTGTTTTACTGACAGTTCAATCAATACAGGACCCATGTGCCACTCAAGGTAGAGAGTTACTTAGTAAGATTGTAAGGGAGGAGGAGGAATCAAGAGAGTCTTATCAGGACGAATAGGATGGATATCGGTTGACCCTGGACTTAAAGAGTCCAAGATTGTAATTCTCGGGAGTGTGTTCCACAAAGTAACAGTTCTGGGGAAGAAGCAGTGGAACTTGCTCCTTATCAAAGGAGCACAAAGGGAATGGAGATGGTTTGCCACTGTGAACACAGCATGGCGAGTCCAAGCTATGAAGGTCCTAGCTGAATGCACTAAGGAATGTTAGTAGTCTGAAAATCTGCCATAGGAATAGCGTTATAGCAGTGAAAGGCTGGCGACGTTTCGTCTGTGACATAATGGCGGAGGATAATTCATCACTCACAAGGCCGTGTAAGCGTTTTTGCACCCTGTTACAGCTGGACAGTGACGATTGAGCAGTACCAGCCCAGATATAGTAGCAATACTCCATTCTTGGTCTAATATGACTGTCATAAGACAGGGCATGTCAACAGGAGTTCGGTATTTTCTCATTATCTATCTATCTATCTATCTATCTATCTATCTATCTATCTATTATAGTATTTTTCCCACGCACGCATGGACTCTCCCAGCTATAAATAGGAGCAGGTACTGCCTTTTGGAGAGGGAAGTTTCCAGCAGTCAGCACTGACAGTCGGACCGAACATTCTTGCTGTAACACTTTCGTTTGTATATGTTTGTATTACTGTTTGTTTATTTATTTAACTCAATTCCTTTCTTTGTGTCTTTATTTCTGGCTCTAACAAGGCCACAACAGAATCTATCTATCTATCTATCTATCTATCTATCTATCTATCTATCTATCTATCTATCTATCTATCTATCTCAGTTACTTTTCATCTATCTATCTATCTATCTATCTATCTATCTATCTATCTATCTATCTCAGTTTCTTTCTTTCTTTCTTTCTATTTCAGTCTACCTCCTACCTTTCTGTTTATCTATCCTTATAGGAGAATATTCTGAAATGCTTTATTTGCACTTTTTGCCTACCTGAATCTAATTTTGCCTGTGTGCTCGCTGACATAAAGTAGCTTTTGAATAAGATATGTTGAAAGTAACTTGTGGGTAAAATGCAATTGTGTACATGGGAGGTAACTTCCTAAGTGGACAAGTGATGACCGGCCAATACTATCAAGCTAAAACAATGTCGGTGATGGTCAGGCCACAGTGGTTGGGTGGGGAGACAATATACTTGTGAGGGGGTGTCTCGAACAAGTGGAGGCGAATATTTGGGTCGAAAGATAAGAAAGAAAGAAAGAAAGAAAAGGAAAGAAAGAAAAAAGAATAAGAGATTACGAAAGTAGAGAGAAAGAAGACTGAGAGAGAGAAGACTGAGAGAGAGAGAGAGAGAGAGAGAGAGAGAGAGAGAGAGAGAGAGAGAGAGTTGCACGCGGAAATAAGTTTGTGTAATTCGGAGGTAAAAAAATTGGAAGGAAAAAGGAAAACGTAGAGAGAGGCAAAGAGAGACAGATAAAGAGAGAGGGATAAAGAAAGAGAGAAAGATAGAGAAGAGAAGGGATTATATTGCTGAGATGGAAATCAAGAAACAGAAACTGAAAAGAAAGAAAAGAAAGAGACTAGAGGGAGAAAAAGAAGAGACTAAAGAAAGGTAGAGAATATTAAAGGAGAGGGCGAAAGAAAGAGCAAAAGAATTGAAGAACGGGCAAAAATATGTTATGAGAAAGAAAGAAAAGGTTGACGGTTTATTTTTGCCGACCATTTCCTTCCTATTTTTGTCTTCATTCATGCTTTCTTCTGAATTTCCCGTTCCACTTTTGGCGCGTCAACATCGTCTTGCCCATTGCCACGGTTTTCAAACTGTCGCAACTTCTATCAATTTGAATGTCGCTGAATAACAAAACGCTATTAAATTTCTATCGATTAGTTACTGATAACCTTTTCAAGTTGGTGTTCACGTTCTAGAGGTTATTACATATAAGCCGAAGATTGATCAAAGGGTCGATATTGGTAAGGTGAGGCGAGGAATCAGGGTTGGCACGAGGTTTGGTTAAGGAGGGAATAAGGAAAGTGAAAGAAGACAGCTTGAGGATGAGTCCCTACCAGCCCGCGAACTGCCGATGAGCTCCGGAGGCAATCTATCCAACCAGCAATTCATCCAACCAGGCAGGCTTATCCAAACCCATACCACCCACCATCCCGAGTGCTCTGAAGCAAATTCTTAGGTAAGGTTGGGAGGGGTAGAAACGGTCAGTGGGAAGTTATTGAAGATGGCATCGGTAGCGGCCCACCTTCTGTGGTCAGACATTATCACTGATTTGATTGTCTGTACAAGAAGCAGTCAGAGGTGCCGAGGGTAAAAACAAACAACCCCACCCATTAAGCTATAAAGCCCACCCCAAACCAAACCGGCTTCACTCGTCTACAGCCAGCACGACTCACCTCCTCCAAGTGGTATGTCTACTAAGTGGTGTGTCGGTAATTTATTCCAACTTATAACATTATTTATGTTTCTTTTGCCGCCCACCCGTCAAACACCCGGCATCATTACTCGCCAAACCCAACTCTTGTCGCATTGATTTTGCTTGATTCTCCTCGACAATCACCAACACCACTTTGCCAAAATATGACTTAACGATAGGGACTGGGTGTTTGAGGTGCGAACGAGGGCATCGAGAGATGAGGATGTGAACCCATGGTCGTATCATGGTACTGCCCATAGAACCAATATTGGCCATTTTACTTTTCGGTTAGATTTTGCCTTTGGAAAAAAAAAAAAAAAAAAAAAAAAAACATGAAAATAGTTGACGTACCCACCTATATGTTTAAGCTCGCTATTTCTCCTCCTTTTCTCATTTATAAACGCGGATACTCTTTCTCTCACACCCAACACTATTTCTCTCACTCTCTTTTTCGCGCTCTCTCCAATACGCACTCACACACGCATCATTTCTCATACACACAATCTTTCTTACTTACACGCACATTCTTTCTCCTTTTCTCTCACACATACACAGACTTGTGTTCTCTCTTTATCTCATACACACATTCTCCCCTTTTTTCTCACAAGTAGACAATCCTCCTTTCTTTCACACGTACACAATCTCACAAACATATTCTCTGTTACTCACACACATTTACACTCTGTCTCTCTTCATCTATACGACACATACTCTCATGCACATGCACAAACACATACACTTTCTTACACTCATATACACATATATTCTGCTTTTCCCTGAAATACGCACTCACAAAATTCCTCTCATTTACACACACAGCCATTCTCTATCACACAAACATATACTTTCTCAAACCCACACATTTCTTACACATTCTCAATCATACATTTACTTACACAAACATATACTCCTGTACACTTTCTTACGCATACACACACACACGCATTCTCTATCTCTAATACATATTTCCTCTTTCATACATATATACTGTCTCACATACACATCTCATCTCTCCTCGCTCGTATGAGATATACACACTGCGACACATACACACTCTCCTCTCTCATGCATTCACACTATCTTATGAATTCTCTTATTCCTTCACTCTCTTTTTTTCTCACACATACATTCTCGCATACACACACATTCTCACACACACACACACACACACACACACACACACACACACACACACACACACTCTCTCTCTCTCTCTCATACATACACTATAAACACTCTCTTATACACACATCATTTCTCTTCTTTCACACACGCTTTCTTTCTTATCCATAGATGCAATCTTATAAGCATATATTTTTTAATCTTTTCGACCCAAGCAAGGCAATAAAGCCTCTAAGACACAAAGGGTTACTGAGTGAGAAAGAATAAGCAGAAGAAAAACGTTATTAAGGATTGAGAACAATAAAAAAGAGGAATAAAAAGATAGTAGATAATGATTTGACATTGCATTTAAATTTTTGAAGATCAAAGTTGACTGCAAAACAAAATACCAGAAAAGTGTTCCACAGGCGATAAGTTCTAAAAAAATTCTGTTAGCAAATAACTTATGGTTACATCTAGCCAACTGAATTGTAAAATGATGAGACCTTACTGCCAATCTAGTACTGCGCTTAAATTCATAAAGTCTAGGTACCATAGAGCAAAGTTCATACGAACAATTACCATGAAAGTATTCGTAGAAAAAGCACAAGAAAGCTATGACGGTGGAAAGTGATTGGAGCTAGGTCAGTATCAGTAACACTGCAGATTCTTCTTTGAATTTTATCAAGAATCTTTGAATATATAGAAAAATCACCAGACCGTATGTAGCAGCAATATTCGAAGTATGAAAGAATAGTAGACATATAAAAGTGTAATAAAAATTGTCTAGCAATTGACTCAATATAATCTTTCCACTTTATGTCAGCGAACGTTATCCCGAACTTTTTATACTCATATTCACTCAATACAAGGCCAAGAGACATGCAATGTAGATAATTACTGTGTCGTGTTGTAGAAGCGTAAAAGAAGGCAAAGCTTGCATTTCATGAAGTTATGTAGAAGAGATGATAGTTAACATTAGACTTGAAAAGGTTAAGGTTTTAATGATCGGGAAACATTCTCTTGGGCGTTTGTTCTACAAAGTATCGTTTCTTGGGAAAAGCTCTCCGATTGGAATTTAATTCTTACTAATGAAATACGAATAGAATGAGGATGATTCAGCCATTGTGTGTGTTGGATGTTTGGTCCCAGTTGCAAAGGTCAAGGTTAGAGTACCAGAGGAATTTAGCCCGTCATGAAATGGCTTTATCCAATGTTCCATGTGTCCTCAAGGACTCATGGCACAGTGGATAAAGGCGTTAGTTAGATCCAGTGATAGGGCCCAAAGAGTGTGAGTTCAATACCCGTTTAAGGCAGTGGAGAACTTTCAGAGGGAAATTAACAGGAGATAACTGATAAATGACATCCATTAAACATGGCATGTGGAATTAGAACAGTCTACCCCAGTGAGCGAAATAAAGGGTTGAGTTCGAAATTCCAACCACCTGAAGTAGGCTGGAGCGTACAACGGCCAAAACGTTGTAATAAATATGGCGACAAAGATGAGGACAATAGTCCGAATAATGTAAATAATGTACATAATACCTCATCTCAGAAATATAGGCAGATACCAGAGTAGCGAGAGGTTTGTCACGATTTGGCTGTGGATAAGATGTTGTAGGATATAAATCAATTCATCACCCGCGGGGCCGTGTAGAAGCTTTGACCAAGACAGACAAGTGAGTGCAGGGAATTTCAGCCCAGATATGGCAGCAATATTCCATATTTGCTCTGATCTGACTCTTGTAAAGATACAGTATAAAAGGGAAAGTCAAATGCTTATTGCTACGGTTTAATGAATCGGCCATTTTCTAGCATCTTTAACAATATATCGTATTCAACTTTCCAGGTTATTGATCAGCCTTTACCCGTCTATCCGTTTTTTTTTTTGTCTTTCTCCTCCTACCAAACTGTCTTTAACATTTAAACAGCTCTGAAATACACCTCACTATTAAGATTTAATTATATGTAAACTAAGGTATTATTCGTGATTGACTTTCGACCATATTACGTATTTCTAGTATGACCGGAAGTGCATTATGATTATTACTTTAGTTTACATATAATTAAATCTTATATCCGGTTTTCGTACGATCACCAAAATTAAACAACGTCAAGCCTGGTCAGTACATAAATGGGTAACATTTTTGGAATACCAGGTAAGCTTCGTTTTGCAGGTGGTGTAATTGATAACGACTCGTTTTTTTATATTATGTTGTTGTTTCAGCAGTTGTATTTAATAATATAAAATAAAAAGTAAAATAAATAAATAAATAAAAAATCTCTCTCTATATATATAAAGTTGTAGCCTCTGTCTGTTTGTTTGTTTGTTATCGAACTCCTCCTAGGGTTTTGAAGATAGACTCCCATAAGCATATATATTCTGAAACTTCATTACCTAGGGTACTTGGATAAGTATATTGAATTTTGATCAAAGAGTGTCCCCGGGTGGCACAAACCTCCCACTGATTTTTTTCCTCTTTGATGTAAATTAATTTTAATTTTCAAGAAGGAAATGAATCCAATTCAAAATATAGAAAGAAAAAGCAAGAAGATGGAATTCACATCGGCAAGGTCATTCTGTAATATTGAAATCATTTTTCTCAACAGATCATAACAGTGGCCTAAAATCAATCATCATTTTCTTACAAAAAAAGAAAAAAATATGACACGCAGCAAGGCGATGATAATTCGGCTTGTTATAAATAAAATGATAATAATAAAAAAAATCTTAAAATCTAATAATTCTTAAACCGTAGAAACGAAACAAACAAAAAAAAACTCAATCTAGGATCATGATTTGATGCAGTCTTTTTGTGTTTTTTTCAACAGTTGTATTTAATAATAAAAAATAAATAGAATATTATAAATAAAATAATAATAATAAAGTATCTAAAATTAAACGCAATTATAGTAATAATATTGTTAAATAATAAGAAGTTAATTATAATAATATATCGATTTAATATAATCTAACAATAATGCAAAGATAACACTATGACAAATTACATATTCAAGCAGGTAGTTTTTCTGTCTCTTCAGTTGTTCACAAAGAATACTGCTTACAAGAGGTATCTGCAAATGCTTGTATTACAATTAATTTGTTTAATTTGGGTAAAAGAAAAGCAAGGATAACAAATGGAGCTAAAGGTTGGTTGAATGGTGCCCAAGGAATAGCAGACAGAGGATGAACATATTAGTTAGAAGAAAGAATTTGAGATAAGGAAGTTTATTGTTAAACATTATAGTGTAGAGTCACGGTTGTCATGGAAGGTATTTAAAGCAATGATGGCTGAAGATACACACATATGTATGTGTGTATGTTGACTAAATGTTCACACGATATAAGGCCCAATAGCCACTCAAGGTAGAAGGTTAATAAATGAGGTTGTTGTATGTACATTGGAGAGCGAAGGGTTAATGTAGATTACTAAGATTTGTAGGATAGCTAAAAGTTTACCCTACACTTGAAGAGGTTAATTTTGTACTGATTGAGAAAGCATCCTCCCGACAGCCTGTTCTATAAAGCAGCGGCCCTTGGGAAGAATCTGTCTGAATGGACCTTCCTTCTTATCTATGGAATGCGAAGGAAATTAGAATGGTTCGATCTGTGTATATAGCATGGACGGTCTTAGTAAATGCCTGAAATGGTGAAACCAGGGAATACAGCTAGTCAGAAAATTTTCACATGGAAATAGCCACAGAGAAGCGATAGACCTGTGATGTAGCGTTTGTAAGAGAAGTTTGGGGATCGAAAATAATTGATCACCTACAAGGCCGCATAAACGATTTTGAACTTGAGATTGGAAAGAGTCAATTGAGCAGTTCTAGTCCTATGGAACTCTATGTGTATGTGTTTGTTATATTACCACAATATAATGAGTGTACATTGTAAAATGCATATCTATCTATCTATCTATCTATCTATCTATCTATCTATCTATCGAAGTTTATCTATTTCGTATCTATTCTATCTATCTATCTATCTATCTATCTATCTATCTATCTATCTATCTATCTACGAAGGCTGGAGTGAGTGGATTGAGCAGTTCCAGTCCCGAGGAGTTCACACATACAACTCATCAGAACTGTATGTGTTTGTTATATTACCACAATATAATGAGTGTACATTGTAAAATGCATATCTATCTATCTATCTATCTATCTATCTATCTATCTATCTATCTATCTATCTATCTATCTATCTACACCCTGTCTGATGTTAATAAGCAAATCATATAAACTTATATAATTCAAATTTGGTTTGAACAAATTATCAAATTTTAAACAATCAATTTAGATGTCAAAAGCCTGCGTTAAAATTTTAGGTAGTATCAATATGTTTTATTGATGTTATTGAAGTTATTTAATGAATTTAAAAAAAAAACTGGTGTATGAAGTTATTAGGCAAAACCAAATCACATTTTACTTCAATAAAAAGTAATAAAATCATCAAAAATTGATCAACACTTATAATAGAACAAATAACAAATACATGATAAGTTTTTAAATCCTTTGCATTTTAATAAAGTGACCCTTTTTCTTAATAACAGCCAGTAATCTAGCATCCATTGATTTTGTTAGTTTTTTTTACTTCAACAGGTTCAGTTTCCGACATGCCATTTTTTAATTCTTTCTCATAGGTCTGTTTTGTTGTTATACTGGTTGCCACCTTCACATAATTTTATCTTCATAGATTTTTGATCGGATTCAGAACAGGACTTGATGGTGACTATTCAATTATCTTCTCTTTGGTAAATCTTTTGATGCTCAAAGAATTCATGGGTAAGCTTAGATACATGAGAAGAGCATTGTTGTGCATAAATACACACTTCACGTAGAAATTGCAAGACTTTTACCATGCAAAGAAGGTCTTGTTCATAAAATTGCAATAGTTAGCATTGCTCAGTAACTCCTTTATCGACTTTGAATGGTCCAATAATGTTTTGGTCAACAATTCCAGTCCATATCATAACACTACCGTCTCATTGTTCTTTTCTTTTAGCCATAGGTACGTCTGAGTCGAATAAAACTCATCCAATGTTTCAACGCATACAATGACGAAAAACGTTTTTATTAGATTTCAGAGGTCTTAAGCTAATATTAGGTTAATCTGCATAATCACTTCATTCAGTCCATTTTTGTAGATTTCAAAAACCATGCATTAAAAATGGCAGAAAATTTAGTTAAATATTTTACTAAGGGTGGAAATAGGTGAGTTTAAATTTAACAAATATTAGTTCAGAACTTTTTGAGTTATTAAGGTTTAATTGATTTGCATAACTTCAGACAAGCTATCTATCTATCTATCTGATCGATTCATATATAAGTCGATTCATATCTGTCTATGAAGGCTAGAAAAAGTGGATTGAGCAGTTCCAGTTCTGATGAGATCTATGTGTGTGTGTTTGCTATATCGCAATGATATAATGCGGCTAAATTGTAAAATATCTATCTATCTATCTATCTATCTATCTATCTATCTATCTAAGTCAATTCATCTCTAAGTCAATTCATATCTATCTATCTATCTATCTATCTATCTATCTATCTATCTAAGTTAATTCATCTCTAAGTCAATTCATATCTATCTATCTATCTATCTCAGATTACCGGGTTTGACTTGCACTTGTTGAAGGCCAGACTGATCACCGATCGAAGCGTATTGATCGAAACAAATCTCTCATCCAATTGACTGGTGAAGACATAAGTCAATAGATTATTGTTTTACGCTTGAAATTATGATTTACTTTTTTTCAGATTGCATGTTTTATACTCCTAATAAATAGAACTTTCTTGAATTCCTTATTTAGTAAGCAGGATCCAAAATTGTCCGAGGCCCTTAAGTTTATGTGATAAAATTTCAGCTATGTTTGAATTTCACAAGTGGGAAAAATTATTTTCTTCTTTTTACACAATGTTTACCGTATATAAATCTAATTTAGCATAAAACATTATGCAAATATCCTTTCGTTAACAAGCCACCAAGTTTAATTATGAAAGATTACACACACACGTGAGAGGAGGAAGCAAATAGTGACGATTATGAATATAAGGAAGAGAGATAAGGAATGACCCTCGAGTTGAAGAATTTAAGATTGTATTGTTCAGGGAAGGAACCAGGCAGATGTTTGTTCCACAAGATGGCAGTTCTTTCTTATCAAATCGTAAAATCTTCAACAGCTTTTTACATTAATGTGGGTGTCCACAAGGATTCTACAATGTTCATAAAACCGTCCTTCCCGATGTTACCAGTTCTTGATTCGATATCTATGCTGATGACATTATTCTTTACTTCTATCATAATGACTAGTTCGATAACATCAAATTGGCAGCTTATTTACAAAATAACATTCAATCTGTTGTTAACTGGGGCAAGAAAGAGCTTGTTAATTTTAACGCCCCCATATATTTAAATATGACCTACACATGGAGACCTACCAAACTCCAACCGCAACATACTCGTTGATAATACAAATATAATAGCCTCATCCACATTTTTAAAAAAAATGAAAGCATTATTGTTGTGGATTCCGAGATGAATTCGGTCTCCAAGGAATGACAAACGCAATAATTAAATATAAGAAATAAAATGTATTTACACAATCCTACAAAGAGTAATACTGTTAGTAAATCCAGGAACGCGGTTAGTAGCAAATACAGATAGATATATACAGTCTCGAAGTAGGACTTCCTTAGAGTCTACGTGCTTGTAACTGACTTCTACACGAGGTTACCTCACTATCTCCGTTCGTATATTCTCTCTTCGTATATTCTCTCACTATCCGACTACTCTGACTGACTGTCTAACTGGATATTTAACGGCAGCATTCCAGGCACACTGGTAGAGTCCACTTATATGAAAAAGGGGTGGACGCCATAACAATTATTAATAAAAAAAATACAACAATCAATAATATCAACTATGAACAACTGATGGCCATGTTTGGAAAATAAAACATTCTTATAACTCTAGATACATACATAAAAAATCCATACATTCAGTTAAAAGTAAAAAATAAAATCATCCTTGATAATGGCTAAAAGAACATTCGGACAATTCTACATATTTTATATTCAGAAAAGACGAAAATTATAAAATCATAATAAAAATTAAATAAAAAAGTTAACTACAGTACCATGTCTGTTAGTTTTAATAAAATTTATATAAAAGAGGGATTACTGCCCAAATACACAATAAGACATTCGGATTACTAACACAAAAACAGAGAATGTCTCATATCGAGAATATTTAACATTGAAAAACATAAGGAAAAAATTAATATTTTTTAATAATATGTGGAAATCTCCGCTTTTAGCTGAAGACGGTCACAAGACCAGAAACACGTGTAGTAAAATTATGGAAAATAACGCATAATATTTTTTCTAAAAAAAACACATTACAACCAAAAATGTTTGCGGCACCTCTCTTCTCTTCTTTTTAATATACATACTTTTCTCTCGTTGGAACCACTACAACCTCTTTCTTATATATATATATATATATATATATATATATATATATATATATATATATATATATATATATATAAGAACTATATTGAAATAAATTTGGAAATCAAGAATATATGGAATTGCCAAACTTTAGAGATTCGGTCTATTGGAATCGTAGCATTAGAAATAGTGTCAGAGAATTTTGCTCATTGGCTGAGAACATTATATTTACAAGGCTACTAAACAATTATTATCTCTCGCCCCCATAAAATTTCTTACAGTCTAAAAATATATTCTGGCCTTAAATAACCTGCAAAGGTTTCATAAGCCGTACAAAATGAATCAATTAATCAATAAAAAATCCTTAAATCTCTCATTGGCCCGCGAAAGGAGTAGTGACCCATGGTCTGAAGATCATTTGTGGTGAAAAACCGACAGTAACCATGCAGTTTTGATTCCGATGTCTACGCTATCTATATGTAAAAATGCTCTGTCTCCAACACTGAGTACCTTCCTCTTTTAATATAACAAATTTTAAACAATATACATATATGCGAGGGACGATCCAAAAAGTAATTTTTCCAATTTATTTTCACGGAAGATACGATGGATGCAGGAAGCACAATATCGTCGCTGGACAGAGGACGATTTCAGTCACAAAACAACAATTATTCTATATAGTCACTACCATCATAGATGTCATACTTATCGCTATTAACTTGCAAAGGGTTGATAAGCCGTAGAAAACGAATCACTCAATCAATATAAATTATTGGCGGGAAGAAAAAATTGACATATATATATATATATATATATATATATATATATATATATATATATATATGGAAATATCCATAAAAACATTGGGTGAATGTATAGAATACTGAATAGAGAAGGGCAGTAGCAAGGTAGTCGTAGAGATATAGGAGGAGGATGATAATTGCAGGACGGAGTGAATAAATATGAAGCGTAAATCTGATAATATTATGGACCTTGGAGTACCCCGCAAATAAAAATAACACTATTAATACGACTACAGCTATAAATATTAATGCTAATACGCCTAAATTATGCAGTCTGAAAAAGAACTGGTGTTTGAAGGTGGCACTGTTCATTACATTTAAAACAGAGACACGCTTTCACCAGGAAATCAGATGCAAATTCAAAGATGGCAGCCGTTAATTTCTGGTGTTCACGTTCTTCCAACCAAAAACTGATGACGTGAAAAGCGTGTCGATGGTTTCAGAGTATGAAAAAGAAAAGTAAAAAAAAAAAAAAAAAAAAAAATCAGGGAATGTTGCTAGGAATGAAGAAAGGACATGGCGAACAAGTTCGATCGATGTCAATAAAAAAAATGGTGCATGGACAGTGGTGGTGGTTTGTGGGTATTTGCATTAAAAATTGAGTTTCGTATTGTATAATGAAAACGATTTTAAAATGTAACAAAAATGAATAAATAAAAAAAACGAAACAAATAAATAATTATAGCAATGTTAATGATAAATTTTGCAGTTTGCACATAGAGAAACGTTAATATACATTTTTTAAACATTGATGGCGAAAAGAAATCCCTCGGAGAAAACATGAAAAATCGTATTAATTAAACTATTACATTGACATTCTTCATATTAACAAGGAAAACAACAACAACAACAACAACAATAATAATAATAATAATAATAATTTGTGAAGGTTCTGAAAAGTTCTCAGCCCGACTAGGAAGCCCTACCGGATAACATTCTAATTTTTGGCCATTTGTTAAGATTTTGTGAAATGTGTTTGGCAGACAACTGTTTTAGCACCTCCTTGTGCATGTGAAGCACCGTTCATATAATTCAAAATTGCTACGATCTAATTGTAGTATCGTATGCAAATTAGATAGACAAGTATAAATAGAGAACAACTGGTGAACATGCCTAGCAAACCCGGTTGTTATTCAGGACACGGAGAACTATACTAAGACTACTACTATGCAGAGAGTTGTGTAAAACATGGCACTAATAAAAAACAAGGGGACGTGGAGCGAAACTTCGATCCCAGGTAGTGCACACAGGTATCAGAATTGTAGACAGAAATACTGATTCATGTTAATTAAACTTTGACGGCTAATATGCTAATATATTAATTATTTACACTTGGGTAAAAGTCTAATTATTATTATTGTTATTGAGTGAGAGAAAGTGACGCTGAGGTAAAATTATACGAAACACAATATACCCATTTGAAGACCCAATCTGATAAGAGTATACAAGACACATGCATCACAGCCAAATGTGCGCAATATATGACATGTTTTGATAAAATCAGCGCAGCACCATACAGGTATAGCCCAGTTATAAATATCTCCATGTCGAACAACACACTCTTATTATTATTATTATCATTATTATTATTATTGTTTGTGTATTATGTTTCCTGCTTTGTATTCCGTAGAACCGGGTTCTAACTATGGTCCTTAGGCCCTATAGAAGAATTGTTGTAACCTAGGGAAGGTTACTGAATAGAATAGTCACACGAAGGTTGGTAATGAACGATAATACTTAGGACACGAACAACACATATAAGATTCGACAGCGGCGCGTAGAAGTAGGAGTCAACTGTTAGAAATGAATTCCACAATGAATCTCCAACTGCAGGATATCTACCAACCGCCCCACGCGGTCAGATGTGGCCCAAGGCCGAATTTAATGTGGGGTATCCGAGCCCCTAGGCTCGCCCACAAATTCCCCGTAGACTCCGCATAAAACGGAGTTGGGTAGCTGTTTCCCGAGACGAGAATCTGCACTTTGACATAGCGTCGTTTGGGAATCCTCTCTGTCCGGAGGCGGAGAGTTTGACCGGCACTGCTGGAGACGAATTTTCGACTCCAGGCCAACATACAATATTTACTACTGTATTTATGTGAATGGGGACATACCCATTATCGTCCGTAGGTAATCTATAACAAGAAATGTCATTTAATTGATAACACTTTTCTTAGTATATGGGATGTTCCTAATAGGGCGATCTGAGCAAGTTGTATGTTGATGTTACCTGGGACACAGTAAAATTGTCCACTCCTTTTCTCACAAGCCACAGAGCTCCGATTACTATTGCCAAAATAGTAAAAACTATTATAGCCAGAACGTTATTTACATTAAAATTCATTAGAAAAATTATTTACGCTGAAATATTTACATTAAATCCATAATACATTTTACGCTTCTACGAAGCCTCGAATAACACGTTATATCTAGGATTTCTTATTATTATTGCCGTCATTATACTTATACTTATTATTATTATTATTATTATTTACAATACTTTCAGAGGAGAGCGAATTAAATGTATCTGGAGTGATAGGAAGGCTTTATTATTATTATTATTATTATTATTATTATTATTATTATTATTATTATTTCCTTTGATTTCTGGTGTATTCTCATTTCTGTCAGAAATGGCATCATGACATTTTCCACTGAGCATTTAAAACCCCCCCACACACATACACAAAAACGTAACACACATTTTACATAGATAAATCTCTTCGTAATGCTGTACTTGTGAGTACATTTTTTTTGTATTTCTTTAAGGTATGGGCTACCAGGAATCCCTTCAATGAGTCTATCGGAACTTTTTCCATTAAATCCGAGTGCTCTAACTACAACTGGGATTATTGATGTCCTTATGAAACACATTTTTGGAATTTCGATTTCAAGGTCCTTGTATTTTGATATTTTTTTAAAGATCTTCAAAGATACATTAAAGTCTGCCATGTTAATATAAAGGTACGTTTTGTCATTGCGGTTTCTAATCACGATGTTAGGGCGATTAGCTTTGATTGTTCTGCCTGTGTGTATTGTAAAGTCCCATAAAATTATTACAAGTCTTATGTCTGTAACCGGGTCTGGGTGATGTTCATGCCAATTACTTGCAGTTTCCTTTCCGTAAAAGTTGTATATTTTCCAATGCAGATATTGACCCACTATGTCTTTTATATTCAGTGGGGGCCAATACAGTGCAACCTAATATAAGATAGTCAATAGTTTCTGGCTATTTATCAGGGAATCTGCATTTTGGGGTAACACAATTTTTCAATATGTGTGCTTGGTAATTTATAGTCAACAAGCATTAGCAGCAAGAATAAAACCTTCGGTTTCAGCTTTCAAACCCGCACTACGTAACCACTGACTGGTACGGTATTTGTCTACGCCAGCTAAGTCGTCTGTCTGTCTGTTTACAATGTTTGCAACACAGCGTTATATGTTTATACAATATGTTTATTTGACTTTTTCATATGAAAGTTTGGAAGCCAGTCTTCTTCTGTCTCTTTCTGTCATTTGTGTGCGAGTTACTTTGCTGATTATTTGAATGATGTGATTTTTTGCTTCAGTGATTTCAATTCTGTTGTTTTCAAGGAAAAAGATTTTCACCAAAACCGGATTAACTCCGACATTTGACCTGGTGACTTAATGTCAAATCAATTAATAAAAAGAAAGCCAACGAAATGAAATCGTGAAGAGTATAAACAAGTCATGACATCTTTTTTCACTGCACTCGAAAGAATATCACCTATCAGACAAACCAAATATGGAGAGATATGGTAGGAACTAAAATAAGACCCTATCTCGACCCAAATATGCTAGCAAATGTCAGCAGGGATATCATGTGAACTAAAAGACTGTCAAATACAGAAATAGATAAAATAAAACTAAATATAAGACAAATTACAATCAGACATGACCTAAACAAAAATGAGGCAAGAACGGAAATAGATAAAATATGACACAAGATACAAACTAAAATAAAAGAGATACGAAATAATAATCTCTCAGGAAATAAAAAAAGGATGAATCTAGCTGTGACATAAATAATTACATTGATTCAGATTCTGTCATTGATGAAGATGAATTAAACAGACATTCGTACACATACAAATTTATAACTTATTGTATTTCCAACTAATGAATAAACATACTTTTTATATAATTAACTCTACCCAGAAGTATAATAACTAAATATGCATAGAAAACAAAAACTTTTGATTTGATAGAAACAAATCCCATTTATCCATTTTAATAGATGAAAGAAATATTCGTACAATACAAAAAAGAATGCATTCATTAGGTCATTATTTAAAGAAATAAAAGGGCACATAAAAAAAAAAAAATGAAAATTGACATTTCCCTGAAGCGGCCATTAAACACACGTGTGTTCGCCTCTCCTCTATTTCTTTTATGTAATACTTTGTAGAATAGCCATTATTCACTTCTACAGTAACCAACATCTTCCTGTAGTTCTCAATTAATCATTTGCAAATTTTAGTTGATATTTTACTCCATTTTTTGCATATAGTCTTCAGATCCGGTATGTTTGTTGGAGACCTCGATTAGATCTGAATTTTCAAATAATGCCACAGATTCTAAATTGGGTTTAAATCTGGAGACTGACTTGGCCATTTCAGGATATTTACATGATTTTCAGCAAGCCATTTCTTCGTAGATTTTGCAGTGTGCTTAGAATCATTGTCTTGTTGGAAGGTCCATTCAGAAGGAAGTTCAAGATTTTCAACCGAAATCATTAAATTTTCTTCCAAATTATTTTGATTTGCTGAGGTATTCATTCTACCATCTATTAATGATATGTTGCCAGTACCTTTTGCAGAAAAACACCCCAAACCAAGATGCTGCCACCAAAAAATTTCATTGTTGGAACTGTGTTCTTTTGTTTGAAGGCATCGTCATCTTTCCTCCATACATGATTTCTAGAATTCCGTCTAAAGAACCCAATTTTGATTTCGTCTGTCCATAATACTGTTTCCCAATACGATTTTCACTTACTCTTATGTTCATGAACGAATTTCAACCTGGCATTTTCTTTTCAATAGCAGTGGAGTTTTTCGAAGGGAGCGTGACTTTAGATTATTCCTATGAATTTCAATGCTTATTTTCCGTTTAGTGGCACAGATCTCTGGTGAAAGCAAATCATCCTGAAACTCTTGAAGAGTAACAATTGGATTTTGTTTAATTTGACGAATTAATTTCCTCGAAGATCTTGAATAAATCTTCCGTGGAGCACCTGTTCTTCTTTTCAACAGTTATGATTTTTTTTTATACCTTGCAATGAATGAACTAATGGTAGTAAATGGAATATTCAGCTTGCCTGAGATTTTCCTGTATCTTTTACCTTCTTTCCAGAGCTTAACAATCAGTTCTTTCTGCGAATTTGTCAATTTTTTACCTCTTGCAATGATGATAAACTTCTTGCAAGAATATCAATTACAGAGTCTTCTGTTTGTATTTTTTAGGCCAAAATAACTACTGATAACATTATTGGAACATTCTAGAATATTCCACTTAAATAATCTAGAGTATTAAAGCAGTTTAAAAGTTAAATTTGCATTGTACGAATACTTTTTTATCCATTGAAATGGATAAATGGGATTTATTTTTATTAAATCATTTTTTTTCTGTTTTCTATGCATATTTATTTATTATACAGTCGATAATGTGAAAAGTATGTTTATTCATTAGTTGGAAATACAATAAATTCAAAATTTGTATGTGTACGAATATTTATTTCACCCCACTGTATATATTTTATACTGGATGTTGGAGTAAACTGTTATCAAATGTACCACTTCTTTAAGTATTATTATTGCTGTAAATGATAATAATAGAAATTTATAAATAAGAAAAAAATATACAATTATCATCAAATGTATAAGATCATTTTTTTCTTTTCTTTTATTTTGTTAAAATTAAATTATTGGAACGGTAAATAATAAAAGAATTGACTATTCTGAACCAAATTGCTACAAATTTGAAAATGCGTCCTCGTCCATAAAAATGCTGCGTTACTTTACATTACAATCAATAGATAAGAAAAGGATAAATGAATAAAATTATAGGCAAATGTTAAATGTGTTTGAATGATAAATGATAGAGAAGGAAATTAACTATATTTAAATAAAAAACAAAAACGAATCTTCAGAGATAAACAAAACAAACAATAGTACTCGAAATGCTTTTCCTACAATTTCGAAATTTACGTCCTGTGTGGAGGCTTGTATTTTTGAAGCTAACAGATTTTGAATGTCGGTGGACCGTAATAGACAAAAGAAAACGAAGACTTAGTAGAAAATGAATCGCCCATCTTTATTGACACACGTAAGTACAAATTTGCGAATGGGTAAAGAATGATCGACCTCAAATCAGCCTGGCGTTGGCCGAATCTCCCTTTCGTTGGGACGGCTATCAAACCCGCCCGAACTCAATGGTTGGGAAGTGAGAAGGAAACGATCATGTCCTTTCCGGAAGTGGGGTCATAAAATTCACACGTGACCGGAAAACCTTTTTGGTTTCCTTTTGCATTATGGGAAAATGAAATTCTTTATTTTTTATTTTCATTCTCTCACAATACATGTCACTGTACATCCCTACCCAGAAGCAGAGCTGTATAAATACATTATTTACTAGAAATATATAAACTCATTCTTTTTAGAAAATGTTACCCGTCTCCCTAAGTGTGTGGTTCTCGGTTGAGTTTGAGATTGTTGTAATTTTAGGGAGTCTTCATCAGGGGTGTTTTTTGCAGCTGATAGTTCTTCTGTGGGTGTGTCATTATCAGTTGTTGCCATTCCCTTTGATTTTGGACCAGACAGAGGTATTTTTAACTATGTTACAGGCTTCAGCTCTATAACAAAATATTTTTCATTTCTCTCTATGACTTTAAACGGTCCAGTGTAAGGGGCTTCTAATGAGTGCCACACTCTGTTGACCTTTAACCAGGCATGTGTACATTTATTTAGTTCTTGAGGAATGAAAGGTTTTGGAACAGTATGTACGCGTCCTTCCGACGGCGTCCGAACACGTCCGAACACATCCGAACTCAACGGTTGGGAAGTCAGAAGAGAAGGATCATATTCTTTCCGGAAGTGGGGTCATAAAATTCACACGTGACCGGAAAACCTTTTTGGTTTCCTTTTGCATTATGGAAAAATTAAATTCTTTATTTTTTTTTATTGATATTTTATTTTCATTCTCCCACACGTTTCATAATAAAGAAAAAAGTTATTTGTGTCAATGAATTTAAAAAAATAAATATTCTTAGAGAGACAATCTTCTTCACAAATTAAACTTGCTAAGTAACACTTATTTAAAAAATAAAATAATCTATTTTAAAAAAATAAACAAATATGTCTTTTAGATTTTAATAATTAAAGATTATAAGAATGCATAATAATATAATAAAATTAAAATACAGGCTGTCCATAAAGTCTCTTTAAAATTAAAAAAAATATTACAAAAGCATATGAACAGACAAATAGAAATTGTTACAAAATGAGTAGCAGATATTGAGGTTTTTTTTTTGTAACTAATTTAATCCACTTCTATATGGGCACCATTAGTTGCATGAAGCACTTCAAGACTCGTACTCGATTTCTTGGCACGTTCGCTGCGGCATAGCCTCATCAATGTTGGCAATGGCATCAATGATCTTTTGCTTTAGATCAATGATGTCCCGTATCTTTGTTCGATACACGATATCTTTAACATAACCCCATAGAAAGAAGTTCTGTAATTTACGTATCCATTTATTTCAATGAACCATGGCACACATTGTGCCTTTTCTTGAGGGATAGCCATTTTAGGAGTTCATTTAAATGATCAACAGCATATCTGAAATACACAAATGCAATTTGATTAAAAACATCAATAACTACTGAGTACATAAAACAAATCAGATTAAGATTTCTCATTAATTGCCTTTATGATATGCTTTTTTTAAATTGTGGTCAACCTGTATAATAAACAAAGAAAAATATATGAATAATTAAAATAATCAATAATTCCCTTTTAAAATACGACATCGCTTTCTTCAAGAAGGAAAAAGAAAACAAACGCAAACATGTCCGTTCACTCTGATGCCAGCGTTCTTCATTATTATTATTATTATTATTATTATTATTATTATTGTTGTTGCTGTTGTTGTAATTCTTCTTCTTCTTGTTATTGTTATTATTATTGTTGTTGTTGGTGTTGGTAGGGGTGTTATTATTACTATTATTACTTTTATTGTTCTTATTGTTCATGTTGTTGTTAATATTATTATTATCCTTATTATTGTTCTCTTTCTTGTTGTTATTATTGTTGTTGTTGTTATTATTAGCGTTTTTCTTCTTATTGTTATTCTCATTATTATTGTTATCATTATTACTATTTTTTCTTCTTCGTCTTATTATTATTATCGTTGTTATTATTATTGCTATTGTTATTATTATTATTCTCGTTATTATTTTTCTTCTTATTGTTCTTCTTATTGTTCTTCTTATTGTTACTTATTCTTGCTGTTATTATTATTATTAGTATTGTTGTTGGTGTTATTATTATAGTTATTGTTCTTCTTGTTAATATTATTATTATTATTATTGTTCTTTTTATTATTATTGTTCTCTTTTTTGTTGTTATTATTGTTGTTGTTGGTGTCCTTCGTATTGTTGTTCTTTTAGGTTGAAAAGAAATTGCTGTCGCATTCGAAGATGTAAAAGAAACTAAGGGTTACTTGGTCTTAATTGATATATATATATTTAAAATAATAAGTCTTCTCATTTTTGATAACATAATCCCCCATCTATTTGGCAAACTGTTAAACCCTCTTGCGTAAATTTATTCAAATTTCGGTGCAAAAAAAACAAAAAAAAAAACGCTCAATATCATTTTTAATCGCTTCAAAATTAATAAACGGTTGTACTTATAAAAATATTGTTGTAACCTGTAAAAGTTTACTGAATGAGGCTGGAAATTAAATAGTAATCTTTATAATATCAACAAAATATAATACTCGCCAGCGGCGTGAAGTAGGTAAACCACTATTAGTGATGGACTACTTAGACAGCGTATTACTGCCACTTATAATAGTGTCCAACGTATTTATGAGGATTGGGACATAATCATTAGTGTTTATAGCTACGGTATATAATAGATAGACAGATAGATAAGAACATGGTGAGATAGATAAGAAAATGGTGAGATAGATAGACAAGAACATGGTGAGATAGATAGATAGATAAGGTTATGGTGAGATAGATAGTCAAGAACATGGTGAGATAGGTAGATAGATAAAGACATGGTGAGATAGATTGGAACATGGTGAGATAAATAGATAGATAGATAAGAACATTGGTGAGATAGATTGATAGATAAATAGATAGGTACAGTATATAACAAAAATGAACAAACAAAAAATAAAAAATTGTAGCAATGATCTGAAAAGATGGAGGAAGGTGAAGAGAGTAAGGAGAAAGAGACCAAATTTCTATATTTTCTTGAATGACTCGGACAATATGTAGTCTTATATTATAGTGTAAGTGTAACACGCCTTTACGATTAAACAATGATGGGTCTTTTTTTCTCTTATTATGTACCGTGTTATTTCAGGACGTAGACGATCATGGCTCTCCACTTCCCTCTATCCCTTATAGCTCACAATAAGTTTCGTTCCTCTGTCACCTCCCACAGACCACGTTCTGTCATCCACTTGCTTAAGCTCGCCAGATCCGTTGATTTCCCTTGTCTCTCTTTCTTTCTATTTGACCTGTGAGTATCAAATTCTCCAGGCCCTTCTTTCTCATTACGTGTTCCAGAAACTTCAGCAGACTCTTCCTTGTTTGCATCCTCTCCAAAATCTAATCATTGCTCACACATTCGGTACATGATATCCTCAGCATCCTTCTGCAGCACCACATCTCCGTCGCCTCGAGTCGCGTCTTCATCTTTGGGGAGACCGTCCAACATTTGCTGCCGTAAAGGTGGACAGGTGTCATGTAAAAGCTCAGTACCCTTTTCTTTGTTACCAAAGAGATTTTCCTGTCTCGCAATACTGTGGCCAACTTTTGGAATGCGTCCTTGGCCATCTCAATACGTCTACGGATCTCGGTGTTGCACTTGCCGTCCTCTGTCAAAACACTTCCCAGATATTTAAACTTCCACACTTGCTTGATCTTAGTGTCCCCGACCTACAAATCCCATTTTGGGCTCATCCTTTTAGTGATGACTATGCATTACTTTACTGAAGAACTTTCTGCAATGCTTTCAGTTGGCAACAATACACCACCGCATTAATTGTTTCGTTTTGGTATAACACTTCATGATAGACAGCACTTTTTTACATCTTCCAAACACAGAGAACTTTAAATAAGTTTTTTGTAGTACAAAATTTAAGGATAGCTAGAAATAAGCATGGTTTATATGGTATTTTAATGTATATTTTAAAAGCTAAATAAACAACAGGTTTCGTCCCAGCCTTATCAAGTTTATTTCTGGGATATAAAAAAAAATAAACGTGTAAATTTATTTGATATTAATGATAACCAATGGAGGGAAAATATAAATTTCAAGAAAGCTAGAGTCCAGTAACATTCAGACCCAGTAAGCATTCCCTCTGTTTACAGAGAGAAAGCCCACAGGATCTAATATACAAGGACTCTAGAACCTTGAGGTGATATGAGGAGTGACCTCGCTAAAAAAATTGAAAAACGTTCCCCCCTAAAAGCAAAGACACAATTCCTAATATTTATAACATGCTCTGCAATTGAAGGGCCAGAAGTAATAATTAATTGACTTTTCAAAATCCTAGGCGAGGGAGGGGGGTAAGTGTTGCTTTATTCTCAGATCCAAACGTTGAGACATCCTCCCTATGAAGTCGAGTCCACAACTAGACTTATATTTATAATTCACTGAATTAACATGATGGGGTGGGGAGGACATCCTTACGAATGGAAGAGAAAATAGGATGGGTAACAAATATTACCCGAGCACTAGACTCACCCTCTGAACCAATAAAGATAAGATGCAAATAAACTGGACATTTTTTAACAAAATGCGGCTTACTGATGACATCATGGATAACAGAATTCAAAACATTCAAACAATATCCATTTTTAGAAAGTGTCATCTTAATAAAATCAATTTCACCACAGTGAAAGCTATTAGAACAAATCATAAGCGCCCTATAAATTGGGGTCTTAAATTAACTTTTCGTTGTCTGGGACAAAAAGAGTCACAACGCGTATAAAGTCCCGAAAAAGTAGACTTCCTCAAAAACTTGTCACTAATCCTATGAACAAGAACATTCAAAAAGGAAAGACAAGAATTGGACTCCTTTTCTATTGTAAACAGAGAACTTTTTCGGGTGGCGTACTGATTTGTAGAGTGATTTTCCCCTTTTTCGGTAGGTGCTAACGTTTTCGTTGGATATAATTATCGAGAGACCGCTTTTCATTACTGTTGACGATTCTACGTAGGAAATGTACGGTAGCAAGTTTACACTTCAATGATGAGTAGAAGGTAACACTTAAATAGAAAGATTAAATAGAAAAATTGATGAAGAACTCATTGTATATATCTCTAAGACCATGAAGGTATTTTATGATCGAAGTGGGATATGCAATTAACTGTTTTTGGTATTTCTCGTTCAGTTTTCTTGGGATTTTACTTGACTACGACTTGGAGAAACTCAAATGATTGAATGAGTTCCTCCTACACGCAAGCGGCAGCCACCGGTGGGCCACTAGCGGTTCGCCAGTGGTAACATTGCCGAGACCGACACGCCGGTGGCCCGACCCAGTGGCAGATTAGTGGCTTACGTGTAGGGTCCAGATCGAAGGGAATCAATCGAGGGCTTGGAACGCTCTACATAAAAAACCTGCCTTGTGCCACACGGAGCCTTGTGGGGAGGTTTAGGATAAATACTGTGCAGTTAACGAATAGATTTCATTAAAGTTCTGCTTGTCGACTCTCTGCCTTCAGGCGGAGAGGAACTCAGACGAGGCTATGCCGAAGGGCAGAGTCTCATCTGGGGAGGCAGACTGCCACCCGACCCAGTGTATGCGAGGTCTATGAGGATTTTTTTTGCCCGAACGTACGCGCTCAGAATAGCCCCTATGTCAAAAACCAGCCTTGTGCCACATCCCGCCTTGTAGGGAGATCTCGGGAAAATACTGTGGAGTTGATGATTAACTGTTTATTACATTATTCTGTGTTCTCAAACGTGTACCATAAACTACTACTTATTTTCTATATGTGTGTCAACCTTTCTTATATACGACACAACATTTGGCGACGAGGGATTCGAATGTTAAAATTTCCTGCGGGATACTAACATTTGACAATGAAAATTTCGAGTGTAAAAAATTCCAGTATAATACCAACACAGACCTAGGATTCGAGTTTAAAGAAATTTACAGTCAAGGGCCAAGAAATTGTTGGCGACGACTCAGTCTCGGATTAACTCTACGTCTTCATAACAGATTGACTTGTTAAAAACAGAATTTTATTTGTTCAGTTAAATTTTGTCTCTACAAAGAAACGGGGAATTTGAAAGAGTCAATGGTGGAATTCTTGAAAATCCAGCAGAAACAAAATGAACGGTTGTCGGAACAAAGACGCTTGGATCAGGAACGTTCTGAAAAAACAAATCGAACGGTTTGAAAAAAAAGTTCGATGTGTTAGTGTTGAAAAAGGAAAAAGAGAAAGGCAATGCAAATTCTTTTTCTTGGGATTCGGTGATAAATTAAGTTGGCAAATTTAAGTAGAGTCCTGAGTAGGAGGTAATTTTTGCGGCTGATTTTCGCCGTTATGAAGTGGTTTTTCAAAAAAAAAAAACAAAAAAACAAAAATTCGCTACATGGTCGGACAGAAAGAAAATACGTCAGATGCTCGGAAAATTTAGTCCAATTAACAGGAAAAGTATGCTAATTACACACTTTACAAGAAATCCTGGGGAAATATCTTTCGGGGAGACTGTCTTAACTCTGAAAAAATTTGGTGAGAAAAGTTCTCTGTTCAACACAAGAAGGCAGTGTTTAAACCTTACAAAAAAATTAGGGAGGATCATGCGACTTTCGCTGGGATCGTCAATAGAGAGTGTGAAAAGTTTAAATTAAAAGAACTTCTGATATGTTTAAGTGCTTGATTTTTGTACAAGGATTGACGGCTGAATAATAATAATAATAATAATAATAATAATAATAATAATAATAATAATGAAAAGACATGTCTTCTAATAAATTTTGCAACTCCAGCTGACAAAAACACGTTTGAAAACGTTTGAGAAACGAAGCAATTCCAAGGGCCTCGAGACAAAAATCAACAGAATGCAGCATCTCAAGCCAACTACACTATAACCTCTTGTTATTGGCACTCTAGGAAGGATTTCGAAAGACGGAAACAAATATATGGATCAAATTCCTGGTGGCCCTTTATGTGAAATGCAATTATGATTAGAGCGCTCGGTTTGATTCTAAATGTTTCTGATAGACTCACTGAAGGGATCCCTGGTTGTCTATACCTTAAAATAATACAAAAATCACAAGTACAGCTCACAACTTACAAAAGGCTTCATCAATGAAAAAATTGTGTGCTCTTAGGTTGAAAATGTTAAGTGAAAATGTTATGATGCCATTCCTGACCTTAGGTCTTTGGTTGAGAATCGGAAGGAAATGAGTATACAAGAGAAATCAAAGGAAATAATAATAATAATAATAATAATAATAATAATAATATTGAAAAGACATATCTTCCAATAGATTTTGCAACCCCAGCCTACAAAAACACAGGTTTGAAAACATTTGAGAAGCGAGGTAAGTGGAAGGACCTCGAGATAAAAATCAGTAGAATGCAACATCTGAAGACAACAACATTATAATCTGTTGTTATTGGAATCTAGAAATGATAGCAAAAGGTGCAAACAAATATATGGAACAAATTCCTGGTGAAATGTAATAAATCATAGATATTCGCATTTTGAGTAGACTTCTCTTCATGCAGGGACCACAATTACATATTTTCTAATTGCATGCAATCTCACCCGTTTGCATCTTTTAATTAAAAAAGAAAGAAGAAAAACAACAGGTTGTCTCTTGAAGTCTCTGAATGAGACATGGGCTAACTTGCACTAAATAAAACAAAACAAACAAAAAGAGTTGAATCTCGCAGCTTGGTGCTACAGAATCACAAACAATGAATTGTACCAATTATCAGAAACTGTATCACTTGAAAACTTCCAACAACGGCAACAACTAATATGGCTACCATATGTAATTCAAAGAGAAAATAATGGCATAATCAAGATGTTAACATTTCACACCACTTCATCCAAAAGGTTAGAAAGGAAAACTCTATCAATACTGGAAAGAGCGATAACAGTTACTGGACTTGAGAAACGTAATTTCTCAAAAAAACTGTTTTAAGTGAAAGATTTTAGAAGCTTCAACCGACAGCAGCACTGGCTGCTCGGTCAATGAATTTTTCTTTATAAAAAAGCGGCTAATATTACCACTGCTAATAGCATTTGAGCAGATTAGTTTATCCGATATGAAGAAACTTCTAACTGGACTTTACCTGCAAGGCTATGGATATGCTTTTATTAAAACCTGTCACCATATCGGGCATATTTGGCTGTGATTCATGTACCTGGTGTACCCTTATCGGACTAGTATATATATATATATATATATATATATATATATATATATATATATATATATATATATATAAGTGTGTGTGTGTGTATTTTGTGTGTGTGTGTGTGTGTGTGTATATGTATGTATACATATAATTTGTATATATATTATTATATATGCGCTGTACTTATTGAAAAGTGCTCGATAGAGCTAACATATTTAGTTGTATGGATATGAGTTTGTGACCCTGGGTTTCACGCTTTTAGGATCAGCAGACAAAAAAGTTTGGCTGATGATCGCAAAAGCGTGGCACCCAAGGTTACAAAAGCATATCCATACAACTATATATATATATATGTATATACATATATATATATATATATATATATATATATGATTAAATATATCCGAAATTAAACTCGTAACATTTCATCAGCACTGAGCAAATCCTAATTCTGATGAGTGGCCATACCTTCAAAGAGGCTCCTTGCCTTGAACGGTTACTGGGTCTAGAAATCACTCCCAGCCTCAGATAGAACACATATTCGTGCCACCGTAAAAGATACTGCAAGAATGGTCGGTTTCTTGTATCGCCATAGAAAATACCTAACTCCTTCTCCTATCTATATAATAAATGTAAATGTCAGTGTGTCACTGTGTCACAATTTTCCAGGTTTACTCCCAGAGGCCGTAGCCCAACATATACCATTTTGGAATCAAGCCGACTCTGTACAAATTAAAAAGATTCCGGCTCAGCTCCGTACATACAATCCTGAAATTTTGGATTCCCAAGTTTTCATTACTGCGATTGTTTTCGGATTCCGTCATCTTGGCTTCTACTGATAAAAGCAATTAAAGGGACACAACTCTTTAACTTTCAATAGCTCATGTTCAAAGGAAAAAAAATACTGTTCTCAAATTACAGTGTTTCAAAATAAAATCGTTCGTGTTTTCAACTTTACTCCTAGAGCCCATAGCCCAACGTATCATATCATTTTGGACTCAGGTCAATTCCGTGAGCAAATTAAAAACATTCCGGGCCTGACCTGGGCTCGACTCGGGCCCGCAATCCTGAAATTTTGGATTCCCAAGTTTTCATTACTGCGATTTTTTACGTGATTTTTTGCAACGAATATTTTGTACGATAACAATTTTTATAACTTGGAAATAAATTTGGGAATAATCAAAATTAATCCAACGAAAGTCACCCATGAAAAAAAAATTGTTAGTACGGAAAGTAAGGACCTACGTACATCAAACTTTAAATTAAGTGGCGACAGAACAATTATCGTTGAACTTTTTAAAATTAAGCTTAAATATTAATGCAATACTTAAATGCACCGATGAAATTTTGTGTTCTTCTGTAGTTTATAGATATCTATCGCATCTACTCCTCCCTACCTATTGTGATAATGGCCAAATCAAGAGCCCTCTGCAGAACTAGACCACTATATTTACATGAGTCAGATAAGACGAAGAATAAAGTATTGCCGCCATTGTTGGAGATGCCCAATACTCACTGTCCAACCTCGATAGAGTTCAAAGGGCTTACACAGCCTTGTGGGTGATGAATTATTCCCCGTCCTACTACTGTATCTCTATTACTATAGTAGATTTTCAGACCAGTTACATTTATTTTTTTTCAACAAATTCAGACCTTCACAGCTGGAACCCAGCATGCAATTTTCACTTCGTGTTTCTTTAATAAAGAGCAAGTACAACTTCTTCCCCTAGAACTGTTACTCTGTAGAACAGACTCCTGAGAGGATGCTTTCCTGACAACTGTAATCTTTAAGTTCATGGGCAAACGATATCTATCCTATTGGTCCTCATAATACTTTTCCCTCTTTCACAACAATATCACTCTACTTTGAGTGTCTCTTGGGTCTTGTATTGGATGAATTAACAGCAAAAAAGTATAAAAAGCCTTTCTGTTTCCATTTTTCCTAAAACTTTACACGCCTTGTCTATGTTATTCTCAGTATCCTTCAGTAGAACCATATTTCTGTTGCCTCAAGTCTTCTCTTTATCTGTGAGGAAATTGTTCAGTATTCCCGGTCATATAGGACTACCTGTATTGCATAGACGTCCAGCACTCTCTTTGTTCCTGTTTCGTAATACTTTGTTCATTTTTTAAGAAGGTATATCTTGCTATTTCAATACACCTTCAGATTTGGGTGACACATCTCCCCAACCACAGGATATTAAAACTTATTTACTTTGATTTTGACATCGCCAGTCCGTAGTTGATGTATTTGGATTTTTCTCTTGCTGACAATCATACATTCTGGAGGAAATTAAAGAAGAAACTCATAGAAAACAACATTTATTGGATACAATGTATAGAAAAAGTATACGCTGATGATACATGAACATTTTGAAAGAAAGGTCCTTTAGTCTTGTAACAAACATGAAAATCAATATATATATATATATATATATATATATATATATATATATATATATATATATATATATATATATATATATATGCTTATATATATATATAGATAGATATACATAGATAGATAGATAGATAGATAGATAGATAGATATAGATATATAGATATGTAAGCATTGTATTATTGGAGCCTGATCTGTTTTTGTGTCGAACGACAATGGTGTCGAACGACAATGGAGGCGAACAAGCCAATGGAATTGGTGAATGTTGGAAAAGAGAGATATTGGTTTAGAGGAACGCTGGGAAAAGGGTTTGTTATTTTCCGAAACGTGAATATCGTTCATGTGAGAATACGCAAGAGGAATGAGGTAGGCTTATCATTTGGGGGTCATTTTCGCGGCGAAAAAAGAAATAGAATTTACGGAATACGTGTGTATTATGATGTTATTATATTAAGATAATTAGGTTATTTTAGTATAGTGCTAACTAATGTCATATAACCGGATAGAATTTTTCTTGCCTAAAAAGCAAAAAGAAGATTTGGTACCGGTTTCAGATAGGTTTATCGCTTGGATTTGAATGTACATTATATATATATCATATATATATATATATATATATATATATATATATATATATATATATATATATATATATATATATATCATATCATATCATATATATCATATATATATATCATATATGATACACACACACACACACATATATATATATATATATATATATATATATATATATATATATATATATATATATATAATTTTCAAACTCAAGTTTTTTGTGTATGACGTTCCATCTGAACCCCGGTAGCCACGCTCCCTTTTTGTAAAAAGTCTCTTTTATCTATTTTGCTAATCAATGTTTTTATAAAATACGGATTTGCTTCAGCCAGCTACAATATCAAGAGGTAAATCCCTATTTTATAAAACGTTGATTCGCAAAAAATAGATAAAAGAGGCTTTTATAAATGGTAACCTGGCTATTGGTGCTCAGATGAAAAATCATACATAAAACTTTAATTTGAAATTATCTTGATGAGGTGAAAAATCTTCCTCACGGTATCTTTATATATATATATATATATATATATATATATATATATATATATATATATATATATATATATATATATATATATATATATATATATATATATATATATATATATATATAGAATAAATACTAAAATACTATACATCTATATCTATCTCTATCTATCTATCTATCTATCTATCTATCTATATATATATATATATATATATATATATATATATATATATATATATATATATATATATATATATATATATATATATATATATAAAACTTCGTCTAGAGATTATATGCAAAAGAGGTATTGTCAAATATTTTATGTAAAATTCATAGATATGTGTTATCCAATGAAATAATTTGTACTATTATGTATAGCGAGTAAGCATGAAAGCAATTAAGTCCCAATTTTCAATTTCATATTGATATTTAGTAATTTTTCAGTAATTATAGCAATTTGCAGTGTCAAGAGATTATTTGCAAGAACTAGAATTTAGTAATATGGCTCGTAAAAAAGAACTAACAATGAATGAAAAGAACTATATAATCAAAGAAATTAGCAAAGGAAAGTCTTCGCTTCAAATTTCTAAGGATTTGAAAAGGGATCATCGAACAATCAAGAAAATATGTCAAATGGAAATTCAACCAAGGAAAAAAATTGTCTCACACTGAATTCAGGAATTTAACAAAGCGAGATCTATCACATATCCGAAGAGAATTAATAAGAAACCCAAATGCGTCAAGTGCGTTCATATTTGAGGCCGCTGGAGCTCCTATGGTGTCAAGGGAAACAAGGTGTAAAGCATTAAGAAAGTTTGCTGATGTAAAAAATCAAATAAAGAAACCCATTTTAACAAAAAAACATAAGGAAAGAAGATTGCAGTGAGCAAAAAAATACATGAAAACTGATTTCAGTAAAGTGCTTTTTACAGACGAATCAAGGATCACCTTCGATGGGCCCAATGGATGGGCTCGAGGATGGGTTTGCAAGCAACATGACTCAAGAAAATGTTTCAAACGCCAAGGCGGTGGTGGGATCATGATATGGGCTGGGATTATTGGTAATGAGCTCGTGGGTCCATTTAAACTGAAAGTCGGGGTTAAAATGAATTCCAAAAGTTACTGTGATTTTCTAGAGCAATATTTCTTTGAATGGCTTGATAACCAGTCTTTAGCCAAGTGTAGATCTATGATCTTTATGCAAGACAACGCACCAAGTCATGCATCAAAGTTTACTAAATCCTGGTTGAAAGAAAAGGGATTTGTTGAAGATTCTCTCATGGACTGGCCTTCAAATAGCTGTGACTTGAATCCCATTGAGAACCTGTGGAGCATCCTCAAGAGAGATATTTATTCTAATGGAAGGCAATTCAACAGCAAGTGTGACATCTGGGAGCCCCCCCCCCCCGCTAAAATTGCAAATCTAACATCAGATGTTGGCAATAGGCTGCTAAGAGTTATTGAAAAGAAAGGAGCATTTGTGTAATAAATGTTAGGAGGTTCTTATTGTTTTTTGTTAATATATCTTATATTTTAAAATAAAATGATTTCTTAAATATTTTTCCTTTAAGAAATTGACGAATTTGTTCTAAAATCTTTTCATATTATTTTTTTACATTAGTTTTACAAGGTATAATAATGTAAAAGTATCAAAATAAATAGTTGCAAATAAACTACTGACAGTCAAATTAGTCTGTTTTGTTAACATAGTAAAAATGTTTCCAACCATAAACAATCGTTTTCTCTATCACTATATATCTAAGTTAATAATATTGAGTAGAATCTAAACAACATCATAATAGGACTTTTAACATTAAAGACGCAACATTTTATACAAATTCATAACTTGCATATAATCTCTAGACGCAGTTTATATAGTTGTATATTTAGGCAGCAATCCTTCCTTTATGCATGTTTCATTAAAAACGACAGACAAGGTAGTACGGTTAAGCCTTTTATTCGGAAATTAAAAACATCACTACCACACACTAAGGCATGCACAGAACGCACACACCCAATTAAGCTGAAAAATCGAATCATCCTTGATAATGGCTAATGATATAGCCGAAAGCTCGGAAATATAAAATATTTGGACAGTTCTTACACACCCTTTGTCCAGAAAAGAAAGCTCTTGTTAGAACACAAAAAAATTAAATAAAAAGCTTAACCTTGTCTGTCGTTTTTAATGAAACATGCATATATATATATATATATATATATATATATATATATATATATATATATAATAATAAATCCTAAACCTACCAAGGTTTCATCTAAACAGATCTTCAGGGTAAAATATATTTAATAGAATTTTTCATAAAAAAATCCATGTATTACAATTATATGTCCATTATTTTATTATATATAATGTTACATATAATCTTTATTTAATTCCTTTATTTTTAATTTTAAAATTACCATGACTGATGGCCCATTGAATATAATAAGTATCGTACTTTGCGATCAAAATAATAATATAATATGTATAAAAATGATTTAATCATACTAGAGGCCCCTTTAAGATAGTTCTAAAGTATATATAAGAATAATATTAAAAACAGCCTAAAATGAACCTATTGTTTCAACATCATCACTTGATAAGACACCGGAGGTGTTGAAACAAAATGGCTATTTTTGTAGTGATTTTATAACATATTTATGTTATGATTTTAAATAAATAATTATATATATATATATATATATATATATATATATATATATATATTGATACCCTAGTGAGCCAGACAAACCTACCTAGGTTTCACCTAAACGGATCGTCAGGGAAAGTCAACCAAACTTTCCCTGACGATCCGTTTAGGTGAAACCTAGGTAGGTTTGTCTGGCTCACTAGGTGTATCTAGGTCTGCTCTACGGTTGTATTGAGCTCTTTTGTTAGTTAGTTGTTTACTCATATCGTTTTTTTTTTCTTTGGGCTTCAGACCTGCATCTGTGCGATTTTTTGTCGACAGAAGTTCATGTTTGTAGCTCTTTCTTTTTTTTAAAACCTTTTTTTCCCTCGAGATTGATTTGATTAGCAAATCAAAAATTCGAGGGTTTTTCGAAACGCGTCTAGTTATCTATCTATCTATATATATATATATATATATATGTTCTTTTTCATAGGTACAAATATTTAAGTAAATGATCTGTTTTATAATAAACAGTATTAACAACATTTACCGGCCTGAATGTCCGAGAAATTTTCATATAAAATATGCGTCCTCCGACAGGAATGGAATCTGTATCCTATAAGGAACCGTCATATAGCCTGATGTACTTTTACCGATTGAGCCACAGAGGAGCGTTTCAGTTAGCAAGGTCGATTTTATTGTTTTTAAACTACAATTCTCCACGATTTTCTCGCGTGTATTCATATCTGCTCAATGCGTATCCAAATATAAACAAATGACGTCACACATTATGAAATGGACAAAGCCCGACAATTATTTAAAGACATTTTTATGTTTATATATGATTATATCATTGTATCTTAAAATTATATTCTTAACAGGATGTAATAGTGGCCCGTCAAAAAAATGACACTTGATCTAGACAAGTATGAATAACACACACACCTCTCATTGCCAACCTATATTTATCATTTTTTTGCTTTAGCTTATACTTGTCTTTTGATTGGTCAAACAGGACACACCCATAAAATTTTGAAATCTTTTTTCCACACTCCTTCTTAACTCTTCAATAACCTGCCATTCTGTTTTCAAAAGTAAATCTTTTTCATCAAAAGTTACCTAATATCGCTTGATAATGGAACAAATTTAAAGTTCCGAAACATAGAAACTTAAATTTAAATAAAAATATTAAAATATTATCCTCTATGTTGTATCGAGTACTTTTTAAAATAGTAAATGCTAAAGAACTGTGGATTCTTAATCTGACTGTTCTTTCTCTTTAAATATATATATATATATATAGAGAGAGAGAGAGAAAGAGAGAAGGGGAGATAGAGATGTATCCATATGTACATATACAGATATATCTCCTCCCATATATATATATTTATGTATTTATCTATTTATCTAGATAGATAAACAGATAGATAGATATAGCTAAATAAACAGATTAGATTTAATTTTAAATATATATATATATATATATATATATATATATATATATATATATATATATATATATATATACACGCATGCACGCCCACACACATATATATGAGTGATAGATAAATAGATTTCCACACCTGGTTTGAATACGGAAAAACATGAAATGCTTTCATTAACTAATATAAATATCTCTCAATGAATAGCGAAAATGGCGAAATTATTTGAACTTTTTAAAAATCGGATTTACCCCAAGCAAGGCAGTAAAGCCATTATGACACAGGGTTACTGGGTGAGCACAATAGAAATGTAATCAAGAGACCAACAGATAACGATTTGACATTGGAATTAAATTTTTGAAGGCCAAAGTTCACTGAAAAGCATGGAGCCGGAAGAGAGTTCCACAAGCGAGAAGTGCGAGGAAAGAAACTTTTAGCATGGAACTTAAAGTTACATCTAACCAATTTAATTGTAAATTGATGAGACTTTATTGCCAACCTTAGTACCTTGCTTAAATTCATAAAGCCCGGATACCATAATGAAGAGTGATATGTATATAACCTCCTTCCATGGTTTCTGCTATCATCTCTAATCTGGATCCCCAAAAAGCATGTGGACCTGATGGTAAGAATGTAATAGTCTTTAACAAGTGTGCTACCGAAATATTGGTAATAATTGTATTGCTGGTAATAATTTTTTCCAAAAAGTATTGCTGGTAATACTTTCCCTCAAAAATGTATAGCTGGTAATCATTTTTTGGTCAAAAACTTATTGCTAGTGACTTTTTTTCAAAAATATATTATTGGTAATATTATTTTTTTTTCCAAAATGTATTGCTGGTAATACTTTTTTTTACAAAAATTTATTGATGGTAATAGTTTTTTTTCTTAAAAAATTTATTGCTGGTAATAATTTTTTTTTACAAAAATTTATTGCTGGTAATAGTTTTTTTTCTTCAAAAATTTATTGCTGGTTTTAATTTTTTACAAAGTATTTCTGAAATTAAAAATTATTTTTACACTTTATAGTGTTTTTACCCCAGTTCCAGGGTCAACTATTTGCCCATAGCTGGGAGCTTAACAGTTGCTACTACCCTAGGTCAGGGTGGACCTGAGAATACCAGCAATTAAGAGGCGGTTCCACGCTTCACAAAACCTCCTGATCAGAGGCCTTGCTGCTGGACGTAGTTTATCGCCTTATCCAGGACGCGGTTGTAGTTTATCGTCATACCCAGGACGAGCTATCAGATAAGAAAGACTGAATTAGTTCAAAAATTCTTCCGGGGATATCATAACTTTTCAACTTATGAAGAAGACCGGTATGCCAAACCCTGTCGGACTCTTTCGAGATATTCAAAGCAACAGCCCGAGCTTCACCATTCTTATCTAAAGCTTGATAGACTCTTCCACAGATGACCAAGAGAAACGAAAGTCTATTGCTTGTCTGAAGGAAGGCCCTTCGATGTGATTTGCTTAACTAATTCAGTATTGATTAGGGCCTCCAGCAGTTTATCAAAATGAGGTAGAAGGCTAATAGACTGATAGTTGGAAGGGTTTGACGGTTCATCCGAGGCTGGAACAACAGATTAGGATTTCCAGCAATCAGGAAAGCAACAGATGGCGAGGCATTAATTATAAAGTTTAGAGAGAACAGGAACCATTTCGGGATCACACTTGTTAAAGACTATTACATTCTTACCATCAGGTCCACATGCTTTGTGTGGATCCAGATTAGAGATGATAGCAGAAACCATGGAAGGGTGTAATATATACATATCACTCAACAGAAACTACCTTCTAAGAAGAAAGTCAAGAAAGGGCTCTCCAGATGAATCAGGAGTAGTGTTTAAAGAGAATTTACGAGCAAAACATTCTTCTTTATCAGCAGAAGTTGTTAACACCTCAAATTCATTGAAGAGAGGAGGGATAGAAAACTTTCTCTTATTTAATACACTATTACAGAGCCGCCAGTAATCACGAGAGTTAAATCTGTTAAATGCAATATGGTGCTTCATTCAATCAGTAAACGAAGACTTAGGTCCTTCGATGACACATTTTTATTACGCGCGGCCACGAATAGGCGTCTGTTGTGATCAGAACTGGCACGTTGGTATTACCAGAAATAGTGATTCCTGTGGGCTATAGTGGCAAAACATGCAGTTGAGAACCATAGATAAGATTGAGATTTCAGATGGTATTTCTGAGAAGGAATAAAAGCATATATGCCGGCTTTGACCCAAGAAAAAGCCTCACTGTTGCATTTCTCAATAGGAGGATTAAAAAATCAATCCAAGTGGTGTCTCGAAGAAAGCCATGAATTGAATCCTAATCAGCATGCTAGTAACGGGAAGTGGATTTATGAATAGGAGGTTCCTGTCAAATAAATGACGGGAATGAAAGATCTGTTTATCTTTATTAAAACTTAACAAGTATTTATTTCACCTTGAATTAATATATTTGTTTTGCGTGTTCAACTTTAACTTAAAAATTAAATAGATGACAGATTGTCACGTGAATACGCGAAACACGATATTTGAAAATGAAACTGAAGAACGTAACTAAATCCCCCAAATCAAAAATCTTTGATGATGGTTAACGCTGGCCGAAATTACTCTAACATTGGAAAATATATTTTCAGATAGCAAAAAGAAGAAACATTAGAAAAAAACAGAAAGAGCTATCATTGATTTATAAGCGCGGATTTGTAACTAATCAATTTTCAATCAAGATCTGGCAATTTTGATAAATTTTAGGCCCGCCATTATGCATTGAGACCAATTTTATTAACACCAGTACTTTCTGTTCACTACTTATAACAATAAAGGGTGTTTCATTAAGATGGATCAAATCAGTGTTATTGGTGAAAATTTATTTATTTCTCTATTAGATCATGTTATTTAAGTCATGGCAATTATATGTGAAAAATAATATCGCCCAAATGTCCGCCAAGGCTTCGGCGGCGCAGCTCCACTTGACTTTTGGTGACGTCTCTACATAGTTGCTCCTCTATCTCACCAGTATGCCTTATTATCTTATCCTTCGGCTGTTGAATTGTTGTTGGCTTGTTGACATAGACCTTACTTTTGAGATGGCCCCCAAAGGAAGAAATCTAAAGGCGTACGATCGTGGTGGCCAATTGACTTCGCTGTTTCTAGATATGATGCGACCTAGGAACTTCTCATTCAAATTCTGATATGAACGTTCATTTTTGTAATAGGCTTCGATAACTTTAACACGTTGCTTGATTATTAATCTTTCCATGGTTGAAACTGTCAAAGACTTAAGTTGTTAAATCTAAAAGAATCTTTAGACGCTTAAACTTAATTCACATTTAAAATCGGTCCAAGTTATTCGAACACCTTTTATAAAAGTAATAGTTTTAATATATATATGAGTGGACATGGAGGTCAACACATAGTGGTGACAGTCTGTTTTATGCTTGAACGTAATCTTCAGGACATTTTATTATATGATTCATCATCTGGTCAGATTTTAGGAAGTGGCTCGGACCAAAGTCTTTTCTGCACCCCCTCTGCACACACACACCCCACACACACGTATATATATATATATATATATATATATGAGCGTTTATACATGTACAGTGAATGCCCTCCTATATATATATATATATATATATATATATATATATATATATATATATGATAGTGGTAAGAAAATGAGTCGCCTGCCATGCTGTGATGGCATCTCAGTCATGGCACAATAATATATGGGTGAATCGCGGTCATTTCCAGTTTGATTACATCGACCTCTTGTCTATGACGAGGTGACAGCTTCATCATACTTGTGGAGGACCAGTTTATCGCGTCCGTTTCGACTTGGCCAATCACCCAGCAAGTATCCATATCTTTTCGGAATCTCTTTAATAAAAACGTAGCTTTCTCCTCGCCCCGCCTAAGCAGAGAGGAGGTCGCCAACCTGGCCAAGACATTTTTTCCCTGAAAGACCTCCCCAACGACACTCTTTCTATCTCACTTAATACACAATGTTTCTCTCGAACAGAGTCCATTCCTAAAATGAAACATAGAAAAAGGGGGAAAATAAAGAAGCAACAAAGAATAAATTAAGGAGAAAATACAGAGAGAGGAAAAAGAAGAAAAAAAAATAGAATTTTGGTAATTTTACCCTATTCCAGTGGTCAGCGGGAAGACATGAGTCTCTGGTGGACAGGGCAAGGTTTAAAATATTTCAAAGGGCTTTGGTGGGTAGGCTTAGAATGTTTCTAAGGGTCATTTTTTTTCTGGTCGGTCAAAACGTCCAGTGAGGGTATTTTGAATCTTACATCTTTATGCTTCAATAAATAACGGGCATTAATAATGACGTCATTTAGTAATTGGGATCTCAATTTCTATTATTTCTACACAACCGAACTTGGAGTGTACCTATCACACAAGTAAGCGACAAAAGGAAAAGACATATGCCATACACTTCTTTCTCTCATTCACTCACTTACTCACACGCACACTAACACACACACATGCTGACACACACACACGAAACTGATACTGAAGTATATATATTTAAAATTGAGTACTTTTATGTATATTATATTGAAACACCGTTTCCACTACGGTCACCGAATTTAAGCAACGTCGATCCTGGTCAGTACCTACATTAGTGACCGCTTGACAATATCAGCTGCTGTGAATTTGGATGTGCAGGAGGTGAAATCGAAATCGTTAATCGGAGTGCTGAGTTCCAATTCCAGTTAGGTTAGTCATATACGTGCAAATACCATTGGTCAAGTCATGAAGCCACCACTTTGCCCCTCATCTATATGCTTTTGGGGGAATTTATCTACTTCCGTGTCAGTGCTGGCAGCGCCGTTGCATTTTCGTATTTACTATGTTAAGAAATAATAAAACAAGTCCTTGCAGATAAATCATGTATTGAACAGAAGTGTGTTCCACGACTTGGGAGTGTGTGTCGGTTGACCAGCGTTCAGTCTATATCACTGTTCTCCACTCCGCCGAGGCTTACTTTACTACTATTTTATATTGTGGAAGAGTCCGCAATATCATTATTAGAGGGAACACACCACAACAAAGATCAGTATAAATAAAATTTGTCACTTAGCTGATTGATATTATATTCAGCACCACGACTCTAGAGTTTCGTAGACGAACATTTTTGTAATTGTTCAGTTCACTCGTCAGGAGGTTTAATTATAAGAAAGATTGTGTTCGGCATAAAAAAAAAGCAACAACGTCTTTTTGCATATTTCTGGTAACACTTGTAAGGCGAACAGATTTTGTATGTAAATTGCTCAATATAAAAAATAGATAGAGACTTAATAGTAAAGTAATAAAATGAAACTTTAAAAAACTTATTATCCTGTCTTCAAGTTATGTGCCCATCAGTTGAATATTATTAGAATTTTCCTAAATATTCCTTGTCAAATTATAGGTGCGTATTATACATCAATGTATGTTAAACGTTGGAAGATGTGGTAATTAATGAAGACCAAAATATTGATGCACTAAGTGAATATCGAATTAATTACAGTGGATTACAATTCTAACTTGACATTAATTGCTCCAACTCAGATGCACATCTATCTATCTATCTATCTATCTATCTATCTATCTATCTATCATCGTCTATTCATACGTATGTATGTATGCATGTATGTATGTATCTAAGTCTGTTCATATCTAAGTGTATCTTCATCTGTCTATCGATCTATCTTGGTCTGTTCATAATCTCTCTCTCTCTCTCTCTCTCTCTCTCTATATATATATATATATATATATATATATATATGTACATATACATATACTTCATCTCGGTCTGGTCATATCTATCTATCTATCTATCTATCTATCTATCTATCTAAGTCTGTTCATATCTAAGTCTGTTTATATCCATCTGTCTATCGATCTAATTATCGATCTGTCTTTGTTCATATCTATCTATCTATCTATCTATCTATCTATCTATCTATCTATCTATGTTCATATCTATCTCTGTTCATGTATCTGTAGATAGATAGAAATCTATCTATCTATCTATCTATCTATCTATCTATCTATCTATCTATCTATCTATCTATCTGTCTTTTAGTTATCTATCTATTTATCTATCCATCTACCTATCTATCGCTGAGGTATACACACGAACAGAGAGATAGATAGATAGATAGATAGATAGAGAGAGAGAGAGAGAGAGAGAGAGCCAGACAGACAGACAGACACAGTCGGATATAGAGATAGACAGAAAGAAAGCCAAAGAGAAAGAAAATACAGATAAACGAACAGAGAGTGAGAGAGAGAAGAGAGAGAGAGAGGGATCAAGAGAGAGAAAATGACAAAGAGATAGAGAGATAGAGATATATATATATATATAGAGAGAGAGATCCAGAGAGAGAGAGAGAGAGGGAGAGAGAGAGTGAGAACGAGAAAAGAAAGCAGAGGCAGATATAGAGAGAGGGAGGAAAAGGTAGAAAGAAGAGACAGAACAAGTCGGAGCATTGAGAAAACATGAAAGATGTCCACAAAGTGACAGAAAGACAAAGGTAGAGACAGAGAAACAGAGAGAGACGCAGACACACAGAAAGAGAGAGAAAGTGAGAGATAGACAGAGAAAGAGAGAAAGTAAATAACAGAAAGAATGGGAGATACAGACAATGCATGTGTGTATGGAGTAGTTTCACAGTGGAGGCTTGTATTTGTACTAAGTCGGTCCTAAAATAGGTTCGACGTACAAAATGTTAGGAACTTGATATAATAGGTAATGACGCAGAGAAATCTAGTGGTGGTGGCTCATACTTTTAGTATACGACTAACGGTCGTCCGACATCGACTGACTGACCAACTCACTGAGCGACCCAGCGAATCATACTACTACTACTTATTATAGGTGGGAGAGTCTATTAACTATAGAATAGGTGTGTTCCACTATAACAGTATTTGAGAGAGAGAGAGAGAGAGAGAGAGAGAGAGAGAGAGAGAGAAGGAAGAGGTAGAAAAAAGAGAGAAAGTGTGTGAATGTTATGTACCTGCCATATATGGACAGGAGCTACCCAATCTTCACTTTCTAGTCTCGACAGAGTCCAAAAGCATCTCCTCGTCCTTATGGGTGATGAATTATTTTCCACCCTATGACCCCTTTCCCACAGACGAAACGTTGCAAGTCTTTCGCTACTCTATCACTATTTCCATGCAAAAGATTCAGTTCCTTATGTCCACCAGTTCTAATCTCAACGGCAAAGACCCGACACACCACATATCTACTTTGTGGAACAGACTCCCAAGGGGGTGATTGCCAGATCATTACGATCTTAACCCTTTCAAATGTAGTGTTAACTGTTATATTCTCGATATATCGCTATGAACGGTGCCTCTTACCTTTTACTTTGCAACCCTCTACCTCGAGTGGCTCTTGGGCCTTGTACAGGGTTAAAATTATTGTAAAAAGTAAACGAACTCATTATTGTGTTGGAGATTGGCGAATACTGATTTGCTAGACAGGTGCGGTTTCTCCATCTGGAAAATTGGCGTAACACAATCTTCCTATGCTCTTATGGCTCAGATAAACCAGGATGATCGGTACAGATTAACCAAGACGTTATCAAATGCCAAATTACGGGGTTTTAAGGTATATATTACTTGGAGAGAAGAGATTTGCCAGAAACTCATTCAAATAACAGACTTTACACGTTAATGATTTAGTTTTCCCATATTTCGATTGTGGCGTTCGATCAGCAGAAGGGAAGGAAGGAAGAGATGAAGGGGAGAAGAAGGGAGAGAGGAAGGGGGAGAGAAAGCGATAAAGAGAAAGGAAGAGGGATATAAAAGAGAGAGAGGGGAGGAGATAAAGACAGAGGGAGGAGGAGTTAAAGAGTGAGAGACGCAGAGATAGAGATAAAGATAGAGAGGAGACAGTGTGGGAGAGGAGATAGATAGATAGATAGATAGATAGATAGATAGATAGATAGATAGATAGATAGATACTTTAAAGAAGCAATTTATCGAAAGATAATGAAGTATGTTAGAACTGCACCAGGTTTTGTTCAGAGGTGCAGATAGGCCGATCTTAATAGGATGGCCAAATTCGCCCCACCGGTGGCTGGAGGTCATCTGACCCTGTCAGTTCCTTCGGCTCAGAGTCGCCTGAAGCTCTGGTAAAGCTTCAAGCAAGAAGCCGCAAGGCATACATAGTTCTTAATTTCTAGTATATGACTCTGAAATTGAAAATCTTTGAGGTAGATGATAAGAAAAAAAATCCTACCTTTTGGGAAATGTCGCCTAGAATAGTGCTTGTCTGTCTGTACGCATAAGACATACAAACACACGAACTTACGTATGAGGTCTTTAAAAAGGTAAATCAACTTTTAAACTTTTTCTAATTTCATAAAATTATCATTATTATTATTATTATTATTAGTAGTAGTATTAGTAGTAGTAGTAGTATTCTCGCATTTAGATGTTGACAAAATGTCTATTGGTTATCATTAGTTGCAACGCATATTTTCATAGCATTCTCCTCGGCTGGTTTTTGAAATTAGCAAAATATTGTTAAAAACAAAGAGTCCTCGACTGCTTTTCAGATTGTTTAAATAGCTTACATAAAGTTATAGGAAAAAATGTTTGCAAAGTCAAGAAAAAAACGTAAATAAAGTGTTCCCTTCAAAATTCCAATCACCTGAATAAGGCCGGAGCGTACAACGGCCGAAAGGTCGTTAATATGACAATAAAGACGGGGACGACAGTCCGAACAATTTAAATAAACAATTTAAACAAATTTAAATTTTAAATTAATGAACAATTTAAATAAATGATTGATATTGCAATTAAACCTTTGAGTTTCGAAGTTGACTGGAAAGCAAATCAGATTTCATAATTTCACTTTTGAAGTTGCAAGATGTAACCGTAGGTTTCATGCGAATATTTTTCTCACGTTCTTCTCGTCTGTAGAACTTCCCTCCGGCTTTTTGTTTTCCTGCCAATTAGGATCTCCCGTCTCATTGAATCCTGTTTTTTTATTGCTCTCTCCGTAACGCTTTGCGTCGTAGTGGCTTTATTCTCTTGATTGGGGACGAAAGAATTAAAAATGTTCATTTTTTTACAACCTTTTTATTAGTTTTTTGAAGCCGTTCCAAGTACTCCATCAACAATGGGAACAACTGTTTCATATTTTTTTTTCATTTCTCTTGTTAAATCTCCATTTACTTTCTGTTTTATTTTCTGGAATAGCAGAACCCTAAATCTGACAAGTGTTTTCTTCCTTGTTTCTAGTAATTAGACCCGGTCTTTTTTATACTGTTGTTCAACCATTATAAGACTAAAAAGCCACTCAAGGTAGAGTGTTACTGAATGAGGTTGTTGTAAGGGAAGAAGTAAGAAGTGCATATTAAATGATATGTAGGATAGGTAAAGACTGGCGCTAGAGATTACCATCGCAGTGACCAGGGAAGCATGAGCGATTCCTTGTACGTCTCCAGTAAGTACAGGACCCCTCCTAACAGGCTTTATTTTTACAAGAGGATAGATATGACCAAAAATGAACTACTGCTGCCATATCTCAGTTGCAGCTACACAGTCTTCATTTTTCAGTCTTGATCGTGTTCAAAGGTGTCTACGCAGTATTATGGGCACGGAATTGTTTTCAATTCTACAACACCTTTCCCTGAGACGACATGTCACAAGTCACTTGCTACTCTATCTCTATTTTTTTTATCAGATTTACCCCAAGCAAGGCAGTAAAGCCACTAAGACACTACTAAGGAGCGAGAACAATAGAAGAGTAATCAGAAAGACAGATAACGATTTGACATTGCATTTAAATTTTTGGAAGACCAAAGTTAACTAGAAAGCATGGAGTCGGAAAAAGTTCCCCAGGCAAGAAGTGCGAGAAAAGAAACTATTAGCATAGAACTTACGGTAAAACGCAAGAGGTTACTATAGTGTGAAGTAATATGAGGAAACGAGAAAAAATTACTAAGGAGAGAGAATAATAAAAGAAAACGAATTAAGAAGACATAAGTTAACAGTTGACATTTCATCTAAATATTTGAAGCTCAAAATTGACTGGAAAGCAAGAAGCCGAAAGAGAGTTCCCCAGGCAAGAAGTGCGAAAAAAGAAACTGTTAGCATAGAACTTACGGTTACATCTAACCAATTTAACTGAACAATTACCATGAAAGTATTTATAGAAAAGACACAGGGAAGCAACTTTACGGCAGTAGGAAAGTGACTAAATCCGAGACGTCAGGTCAGGACCAATAATATTGCTGGTTCTTTGGATTTCAGCAAGAATTTCTAAATATATAACAGGAGAACAGGATCATATTTGTAGGTAATATTCTAAACATGGACAAATGGTAGAATCATAGATTCAGAAAGGACAAAATATTTCCCCTTCATCTCAGCAGAGAATGATTTATTCACCTAGAGGTCAGCATTAGCCACGTCGAAAAAAAAGGGGTCTCACTGTTGATTAATAGAGAGCAGTTTAGTTTTGGAGACATTAAAGTTACCAAGCCATCATTTGCCCCAGTTAACAACAGACTGAAGGTTGCTTTGGATATCAGCTACTATACTGACCTTATCAAACTGATCGGACTTACTATCGAGATAGGAGTAAATGGTTGTGTCATCAGCGTAGATACCATGTTGAGAGATGATACCATCGGGAAGGTCATTGATGAAAATTAAAAACAAAGTAGGACCAGAGATGGAGGCCGGGGAGGTTGGCATGTGAATTCGTACGAAATGAACTGGAGGAGTGGCCGTTCATGGATTCAATGTAGTCCTTCCACATCATGTCAGCCGAGAATGTGAACCCAAGTAGGCGCAGTGAGTCATTCTTCTGGGGGTTAGATATGGCTGCAATAATCTTTGGTCTCAGCTGACTCTTGTAAAGATAGATCATGGCAGAAAGAATCAGGTACTTTCTGGAGCGGTACAAGAAAGCGTTCGTTTTCCCAGAATAAGCTTGGGTTCCAATGGACGTTCAAGGCAAGGAATCTCTTTGAGAATGCAGCCGTTTATCAGGAGTAGACATTATTTACAGCCTGCTCGGTAATGATGAAACGCTACCAACTTGGCATTTGTCGTACTGAAAGCCTTTCGATTTGAGCCGTTAGAGCTCGGTCAAAATAGAGATCAGCTGTAAAGGTCTGGTCATCTAGATTTTTGGAGGTGCACCAATGAACTGTAGTCTGGTCCTCATATATATTTACCTGGATTGGGTGATTCCATGAATCTCAGACATTTAAAGATTTTTTTTATTCCCTAAGGCATACCGCTTTTTACTTATACCAGTGATCTGTACGGTCAAATTACAGTTATTTGCATAGTTTTCAGTAAATCACCGTTCCCACTCTACCATGCTAACGTCTTTTATATAGTGATTTTCTAAGCGTAGCTTACATTTGGTACAAGGCCAAAAGGATTGAGCACCCAGTGCAGACCGAACTCACTACGCAATTGTATATGTTCTAATCAGGCACGCTTGCTAACCATTGAAATATAAAGCGATTTAGCGTAGCTTGGAGTTGGCACGTGGCCGAAAGTATGGAGCAACAAGATATGATCGAATTCACTACTCAGTAGTAAATGTTCTAGCGAGACAAGCTTGTTAACCTTTACCGCAAGTTGAAGTGCCCTTGATTTTCTAAATGTAGCTTAGTGTGACACAAGGCCGAAAGTGTGTAGCATCTTGTAAGGATCGAATTCGCTACTGGTCGTAATTGATCTAGCGAGACAAGCTTGCTAACCATTACATCACGTCGAAGTGCCCAATGTATGTAGCGATTTACTAAGCGTAGCTTAGGTGTGGCACAAGGCCGGCAGTGTGGAGCATTCAGTGAGGATCAAACTTACGAACTTATTACGCAGTAGTAATTGATCTACCGAGACAAGCTTGTTAACCATTACACCATGTTGAAATACCGAACATCTCACATTTTTTCTGCGTCTTGTCAGTCATGACTTTTATGAAATTGTTTTTTTAATGGACTTATTCAGCCACTCTATTAATACTGATTCAGTTTCTCTCTTCAGATAGACTCTTCGCAACCACGCCCATATGGTTTCATCTGTAATTATTTCTGTTTAACTACTTCTAGTCGCTTTTCTTCCATTTTTAATAACTAGTCTTGGATGATATTTATTATTTTTTAATTAGCTTTTTATACAATAACTTGATATGAAGGCCAGAGTTTATTAAACAACGGTACGAAACATATTAGAATTATACCATATGTAGTCATACAGCAACTTCTAGAAATGAAAATATTATAAAAATAAAACGACAATAACAACAGACAACAACAACAACAATAATTATAATGGAAAAATAAAGAAACCATATAATAATAATGGTAATGATAATAGTAATAAAAGAAAACTATAGAAAAATAATTTAATATTTTAATAGGAAACAATAATATTATAATAAAAGTAACAGAAAAATAAAGAAACAATATAAAAATAATGATAATAATAAAGAACAATAATAATGATAATAATAATAATAAATAATAATCACCGAAAAACTAAGAAAAATAATATATTAGAATATATTATGTGAATTTATACTTTTAAAACGTCTTCTAAAGCGACAATATATATATATATATATATATATATATATATATATATATATATATATATAATTAAATTTGGAAAAAATAAACATTAATGATAATAATGAAATAATTGAAAAATAAAGAAACAAAAATAATGATAACAATAATAATAAAAAAACAAAATAATAATGATAATAATAATAATAATAATAGCAAGAAATAAAGCAACAAAATAAGAAATAAAAAGTAGCGAATATTAGAAAAAATAAAGAAACTTTATTTGAACTTATGCCTCGGCAAAGTAACGAATTTTGGAAAAAATAGGCGACAACAACAACAGCAATACTAATAATGATAATAATAATAATAATAATAATAACAATAATAATAAAGGAAATAACTGTAAGATATAGAAAATGATATATGATATAATACAAACAATAAAAAACAAAGTAACTAAAATATATGTAATAATAACGAATAAAAGAAAAAGAAACAATGATATAATAATATTAATAAAACCAATTGGTAAATAAAGTAGCAGTAACGTTAAAAAAGAATAATAATGAATAACAGAATGATAAAAAAAAACAAATTATTGCATCTTTATTCTTTATCATTATTTAATAGCATTTTTATTTTAAATAAAGAAATACGTCTTCATTTGAACTCACTATAATTCGGCAAAGTATTCTATGTATACAATATAATTCAATGATCCTTACATATCTCCTTTCCACAAAGTAAGATAATTAAAATACATATCGATACAAATAAAACTAAAAACAAGAAACAAAGCTGAATGAAATAGGCTAAACAACTAAATGCACTGGAAATTAGAATTTAAAGTTGAGTATCTTAAACGTTTTCGATGTAAACTCTTACCCGAAATTTTGTTGTCTTTCTTCAAACCCACCTTCTGCCTATATATTCATAATTCTGGTTTCATTGATCAAACGATTATTAATCTGAAGAAGGATATTTTTGGAACGAAACGCGTCACTTTGGAGCTTTCATTGAACAAGATGGAAAAAGGGCTAAAGTAATATTTTATTTCATTTAGAAATTTAAAATTATTATTAGTATTTTTTTTTTTACTAATGTTCACCTTATACAGGGCTCCAGAACCACTCAAGTCGTTTCAAGTTGTTTAAAATCGCCAAAGATTTTTAGTTTCGATTTGGGTTTGTGGAAATTCGCTGCTGTAATTGGCTTAAGGAATTTAAAGAAAAAAGTAGATTAAGCGCGTAATTAATTTGCCTGGAAAAGTTAATTCTCTTTATCTTGGTATATTTTTTATTAAGGTTTTATTGCAATTAATATTTAATTAATTTACTAATATTCACCCTAAACAAGGCTCGAGCGCTACTCAAGGAAGAGGGTTACCCAAGTCGGGTATTGCTTGAATGGTATCAGTAAGGGGCGCAATTTATGTAGATATTTTTGAAACATAACTGTTAAATCTAATTTCTGACAGGAACATAAAATTTGATTTAATCTTGTGAAGATGGTGTTCAACTTCTAAAAAGTTGGATCTAGATCCCGCATATTTATGTAGATGAATTTGAGATCTGCTTTTGTTTTGTGGGATTGGCTTTGTATTTTCTTCATGTTTAGAGCTTAATGTTCATTTGAGAAGAATTTTTTTTCCAGAAATGATGAATAAAAACAAAAATAGAAAATAGTTTTAATTCTCTATGGAATATAGTTTTGATCTAATATAAAACTTATTCTCAATCAAACAACATTTTACTTAAATTTCATAACAACAAATTTAGGTCTACGTTAAAGATAACAGTTCACCTAAACTTTTTACAAGGAAATATTTGGTTATTGATAAAATAAATGCAGAAAGTTATATTAAATTTCAATAATTAATTCAATAAATTCTATAGAATTTTAAAATAGGATCTATTAGGTATTCAAATTTTATTTAATTTCAAAATTGAATTTAATAACAAAAAAGAAAATTTCAAATGCATTTCGATTTCTATTTTATGAAGAAAAAACAACTTTTCTTCTTACTAATGGTATTAAGTTTATGAAGATCAAATTAACAATTACATATGATTTAAATGAATTATTGGTTATAGGTGTCAATCATGTAATTGTCTATAAGAATAAGTTTATGATAAGTTCCTGACATCGTAAAAGAGAAAAAAAAACATGTGAAAATCCTTGTCTTCCGACAGTCACGTTGTTGGCAGAAATAGGGCTTTGATATATTTAAATGCATTGAAAATCATTTAAAGAAATAGTGATGTAAATCGCTGATTAGTAACTAGCAATGAACGCGAACGTTATTGACATGAAACGATTTACTAAAGGCACTGGAGGCCTGTGTCAAATATCCCCGTTCCAGAATTGGAGGTCTATCACAAATATCCTCGTTTCAGAACTGGAGGCTTATCTCAAATATCCCCGTTTTGGAACTGGAGGCCTATGTCAAATATCCCAGTTTCAGAAATGGAGGCATATGTCAAATATCCTCGTTACAGAACTGGGGGGCAAATATCCCCGTTCCAGAATTGGAGGTCTATGTAAAATATTCCAGAACTGGAGGTCTATTTCAAATAACCCCATTTCAGAACTGGAGGCATACCCAAATATCTCACTTTCCGAACTGGAGGCTTATCTCAAATATACCCTAAAATATTTAGTTTCGATTTGGGTTTGTGGAAATTCGCTGATGAGGCTTAAGGAATTTAAAGAAAAAAAGTAGAGATTAAGTGCGTAATCAATTTGGCTCGAAAAGTTAATTCTCTTTATCTTGGTATATTTTTTATTAAGGTTTTATTGCAACTAATATTTAATTAGTTAATTCTCTTTATTTTGGTATATTTTATTAAGGTTTTAGTGCAATTAATATTTAATTAGTTAATCCTCTTTATTTTGGTATATTTTTTATTAAGTTTTTATTGCTATTAATATTTAATTTACTGGAGCTTCGGACCCATTACTGCCCTCCCATTTAACAAAGGCGTATGAAATGTGATCTACATTTTAATTTTTGAATTAATTATCCACGTTAAAATAATTTTAATAATAAAAAAAGATTCTAGAATAAAATTATGACATGAAACGAAATAAACATTTAAGTAACTTTTTTATTCTATATATTTTATTGTTTAGAAACATATGAACTATGTTATGCTGAGTTATTTTGTCATAAATATACTTACTTGCATTATTTACATTATCGAACAGTTATACTCATCTTCATTGCCATATTCACAACGTTTTGGCCGTTGTACGCCCCGGCCTTCTTCATGTGATTGTAATTTCGAACCAAACCTTTTATTTCGTCCAGCGGTGTAGATTGTTCTAGTTCCACGTATCATGCCTTTTCCGGATGTTTCAGTTATTTCCCTTTAATTCAACTCTCCAAGTTTTTTGGTTAACCACTGCTGTGACCTGGTATTGAACTCACAACTCTTTGGGTCTAGTCAGTGGATCTAACCATAATGTAAATAATGCAAGTAATCATAATACCTCATCTCAGAGATATAGACAGATAAACATACTTTTCATGATTATAGAAGGAACCAGAAAAAATTGAGTGTTGAAAATGTGCGATTTAGTAGCAGGGTTAGGGTTAATATTTTGTAAAAATATCGGATTAGATTTATTGAATTTAATTATGTCGTCAATTTTACCTAACAACGTTTGTAATAAATGATTTTTCATTAATTTTTCATTATTTTTCATTGATTTTTCATTACTTTTTCATTATTTTTCATTGATTTTTCATTAATTTTGTAGTATAAAATATCAGTTTTTTTTCTATTTTATGTTTTCTAACAGTAAACTAAACTAAAATTCAATATCCTTTAAAAAAAACCCCCAAAAAACAACAAGAAATTACACAAAAATCTTTAAATTTTATCGTCAATATATATTAATTTTTTTTTAAGCGTTTCACCCCAAGCAAGGCGGGAAGCCATTTGCATGCAAGGGGTTACAGAGAGTTGGAGAGAGAGCAAAGAGGAGTGATAGAGGAAAGGATGAAAAGAAGGATAGGAGATAGATCAGGGCATCTGGAGACGTCGATTGACATTACATTTGAATAGTTGAAGATTATAGCTATCAGGGAAACAGGAAAAGGGGAGGGAGTTCCACAGGCGAGAAGTGCGAGACATGAAGCTACTGGAGTAGAAGAGACGGCTACATTTAACAGTTTCAACAGTGAAAGGGTGAGAGCGAGATGCCAGCCTCGTAGAACGCTTAAATTCATAAAGTCTGGGAACCAGCGAAAAGCAGCTCATCGGAGCAGTTACCATGAAAGTATTTGTAAAAAAGACAGAGGGAGGCGACGACACGTCCGTAAAAGAGCGACTGCAGATCAGATGCCAGATCAGGGCCAATTACATTGCATATCTCTGGATTTTATCAAGAACCTTGAGAGAAACAGAAGGGGCTCCAGACCATATATGGCAGCAATACTCCATGCATGGGCAAATGGTTGATTTGTAGATTTTCTGTTGTTATGAATAAGAAAAGATTCATTTATGTAACAAATAATAGCATTTTTCAATAAATTTGGCAGGGTAGATACGGAAGCGAAGGAAAAGCCTTCGGAAAAAAAAGTCTTTTAAAAATCAAACATAAGACATTAAAATAAAATTTCTTGGCAGAGACTTTGTAACGTTTGTAATAAGACAAAAGTTAGTATTTTCCGTCTGACAACGTTTTTACGTGGTAAGGGTAAACTTTCTCGCCATCGAGTGGGACTTTTGCACAAAAAAGAAAAAAAAACTGGCTTCATATGTAAACGTATGTATTACACAAGAAAATGTATGTATTGTCCATTTGAACGATCCAATTAATTCTATTGTCTTTTATATGTCCTGAGAGTGTTAAATTCTCCAAACTTTCTGTATTCATTATAGATCCCCCGCATTCCGTCTGTCTCTGATTATTAATAACTTTTCGTTCTTATTTCCTGTCGTTAAAACTTCCTCATCTGTCACATGCTTTGTCTATGGTATACTCAACAATCATCTGTAGAAAACACATCTCTGTTGCTTCAAGTCTTGTCTTCAGCTGTGAGGGAATTGTTATCAACTTTTTCTTTACAGTTCTTCTCCTCCTTAAAACTTCCACATTTTTCAAATGCTTTGTCCACGGTATTCTCAACGACCAGATATCGGTCGTTTCAAGTCTTTTCGTCACTTGTGTCTCAAAATGAATTTAGGTGGGAAGGCCGTGAAATTTTTACGGGTCTTTCGAGTTAAAATTAACTTTCTTGAGACAGTTTTTGTAACATTTGTAGTTAGAGAGACTGGAACAAATCCATTTAACCCTTTGAGAGCTGCGTTCCTGAACAATTTTAACCCTTCTTCTGTCTGAGCGCCTGAGTCAAAATTCGCAAATAATTGGTATATAATGCTTCAGGCTAGATATAAAAAATAGTTACAAGTGTTTACCCACCGTTCCAACAGATGCCGAGCATTAAGTCATTTTTCTCTACCACCGTTCAACCGGTGGCTGGGCATTACGTCATTTTTCTCTACCACCGTTCAACCGGTGGCTGGGCATTACGTCATTTTTCTCTACCACCGTTCAACCGGTGGCTGGGCATTACGTCATTTTTCTCTACCACCGTTCAACCGGTGGCTGGGCATTACGTCATTTTTCTCTACCACTGGTAAAGCGGTGGTCAGGTTTCAAAGGGTTTATAAAATATTTCTTTAAATCAAATAAAATTAAAATGTTACATTTTGGTATAAGAAGCGTGTTAAAATTTCATCATTTCTTTCTCATTTGTTAGAAAAAAGAAATACAGATTACGTAATGATACATAAATAAAATTCGTCATGAAGAAAAATTTCATTGAAAATATTATATTAATTTCGACTTATCTTCCAGAATCAGAGTTTCGCAGAAATGGTATCCCTCGTCAAGAAATCAGATAGTTATACTAAAATATATAATATATTTCTTATGAAATGAATATTTGTTTTTTTATATGTTTATATTTGATTTGTAACCTGTAGTCGATATTAATTTTGTTAAATTTTCTTAATTACACAGCGGCCCTTTTATAAATGCCCTTCGGTTTTAGCTCCCCCCGCCCATCTCTCTCCCCGACCCCTTTTTTCGTTTCTTTTCCTCTCCCTCCCTCTTCTTTTGATCTTTAAGATTATATCGTCTATTGTGTGTGTATGTCACCACAAAATGTATCCTTTCCGGTTACATCTTTAATGTATTAGACATCCGACAACATTCATATTTCTCTCACTTAAACCGTCTTTGACTCCCCTCTTAAAAACTTCTCTCTGTTAAATTTTAATCCCCCCCTTCATCTTTAAACCTTTCTGTTCTTCTCCTGTTCTTCTCTCATCTGTTACCCCTCCCTATAGCTTTCATTTACTCTAACATTCATCCCACACTCTCATACATACACTCTCACTAAATTTTATTTTTTATTCCCGGAGTTGTTTTTTTTCCGTTTTCTATTTGAATTTGTAGGTCTGATGAATTGGATCGTATTTACGATTCCAATGGAATAAATTATGACCATGGAATATTAGTGTTTAAGCCTTTTTGTTATATCCTTACTCTGTTCTGGACATTGAGTTCTACCTGGATTCTATCCTCTTGGAATTATTTTTTATACATATATATATGTATGTGTGTGTATGTATGTATATATATTTATATATTTTAGTTATGTGATTGCATATGTATGTGTATATTTACCACTAATATTATCTATCTATCTATCTATCTATCTATCTATCTATCTATCTATCTATCTATCTATCTATCTTATAATAAAAAGAAAGAACAGTAAGATATATAATCCGGTGTTCTTATTGATATTTTTATTTTTAAAAAACAGTGCTCAATGTAAATTTACAGAGCATAACTATCATAAATTAACTGATTTAAAATATAGTTTCTTCGCTACACAGGAATTACCATGACTTAATAAAAAAAATGGGAGTTGGTAAAATACATACTTATATTTGATATGTAATAATAAGTTTGAACTAATTTAAGTAATTCTATTACATTTACATGATTTAAA
>CAHIKZ030004146.1:2112500-2187500 GCA_903632075.3 Acanthosepion pharaonis | reverse complement strand
AAACACTGATTCGAAACACTATGGACTCGCACTATAAATTCAAGAAGTCATTTGTGGTTTGTGAGACGCCGCAATGATTTTCAGCTGAATTATAGAACGGTATTAATACTATTTCTACCTAAGTGGAAGATTAAAACAAAACTTTCATATTTATACTTAAAATGTAGGGGTTTAGATTTAGAAACCTTCGTATGCGGTGAAGAGTACACTATTCATGAAAAAGCTTACATCTGGCATATAACTCATTTAGATATTTCTTGAGAATTATCAGACCAAAAAATGATTTAGTAGACTGAAAAACACAGGAATAACGGTCTAGATCATGATTTCCTGATAAATACAAATAAAGTAATATCGAAAATGTATATCTGGTGTCTGGCATATGGTGAAAAAAGCGGGAAAATATCAATTTGCCATAAAAAAGGAAGTGGGTACGTTTTAAATAACTGGGTACGTTTTCTTTCATTTTGCAGATTTAAATATTTTTAATATCGGGGAATTTACAATAAAAAAGAGGAAGACATTGTTTAGGCAATTTTTGTTAGCGTTATACGAGTCTGGGTGGTCAGAAACTAAAACCAAAGAAGGCAAAATATAACAAAAAATTGTGTTAATTTGACTGAATCCAATTGATATTGGTCATTTTTTAAAAACAGTGTCAAGCGAAGCCTGTCACTTATCCTTTCAACATTTCAGTTGCTTTCCAAGCAAAAAGAAGGGTGAAAATGCAATTAAATTTATCATCTAAAAATAAATGATTAAATATGTGAGATTTTTGATTTTTTTCACCCCAAGCAAAGCAATAAAGCAACTAAAACGCAAGGGGTTTCTGAGTGTGAAGTAATATGAGAAAACGAAAAATATTATTAAGGAGAGAGAATAATAAAAGAACAGGAATTAAGAAGATAGAAGATAACGGTTGACATTTCTTATAAATATTTGAAATTCAAAATTGATTGAAAAGCAAGAAGCCGGAAGAGAGTTCTCCAGGTAAGAAGTGCAAGAGAAGAAACTTTCAGCATAGAACTTACGGTTAGATCTAGTAATTTGAACGATACAACCTAACTGCCAATCAAGTACTGCGCTTAATTTCGTAAAGTCAAATTGCCAAAGAGGAAAGCTCATCAGAACAATTACCATGTAAATAGATATAGAAAATACGCTACGGCGGTGGGAAAGTGACTGAAGCCAAGATGCCATATCAGGTAGACTTATAAATGTGTAAGATAGATTCTGGTGTTAAAAATGGTCTAGCACGGCACAATGAACCAACTTTCCTAGCAAAAGACATAGCAGTATAATCTTTCCATTTCATGTCAGCAGAAAACAAATTAACTTGATTAAACTCAAACGATCCCAACTTGACAGATACTCGGAGTAAGGACAAAGTTAGACCATTTCTGAAATTCTTAAACTATATTAGGACTTGATATATCACATATCATTTAGGACATGTTAAAAAAAGGTAAATGGTGAGCTCAGTCTGCGATACTAGTGGAACCAGCGGGTACAGGACCTCAAATATGGAGATGCCATTCAGCCACGGGCTTCCGAAAATGGAACGGAGAGATCACACGTGAATGTTTTTTTTTCCCCACTTACTTGATGTGCTTGAGGTACAGGGGTCCGCATCCATACAGAAGTGAAAGTAAAACCAATGCATCGTATAATTTCAACTTTAATTTCAATCGTATGTTAGTCTGGTTAAGAACTCTGTTATGGAGTCTAATCAATGTTGGGCTTGCTTAGTTAATTGAAACATCAATAGCACGGGATAGTGCGTAGAAAATGTCTGCTTCTGTATAGCAAAATATACACTTGGTAAGGAAAGATAGCGAGAATACATGATTTCAATCTGTGTTTAAAAAAAGAAAACTAAATAAATAAAGAACAATGTAATTTTTTTTAAAATAGAAGAAAAAAGTAATTTAAAAAAGAAGGAAAATATATGTGGTGTAATTTAAAAAAAGAAAAGAAAAATAGATGTGTATTTTCAAAATGGCAGAAAGAAAAATATAAAGATTATTTACATTATTCAGACTATTGTCCTCATCCTTGTTGGAATATTTATTACAACCTTTCGACCGTTGTACGCCCCGACCGTCTTCAGGTGGTTGGAATGTCGAACTGAACAATTTATTTCGCTTACTGGGTTAGAAGAATATAAACAGGGTAATTTGCAAAAGAAAGAAAAATACATGAAGAGTAATTAAAAAAGGAAAAAAATACATGCAGTGTAATTAAAAAAATAGAGAGAAAAATACATGCAGTGTTATTTAAAACAGAAAGAAAAAATACATGCAGTGTAATTTCAAAACGAAAGAAAAAATGCATGCAGTGTAATTTAAAACAGAAGAAAAATATATGCAGTGTAATTTAAAACAGAAAGAAAAAATGCATGCAGTGTTTTTTCAAAAAAAAAAAGTAAAATGCATGCAGTGTAATTTAAAACAGAATAAAAAAAATGAAGTATAATTTAAAACTGAAGAAAAATACATGCAGTATAATTTAAAACAGCAAGGAAAAATGAATGCAGTGTAATTTAAAACAGAAGAAAAAATACATGCAGTGTAATTTAAAACAGAAAGAAAAAATGCATGCAGTGTAATTTCAAAAAGAAAGAAAAAAATGCAGGCAGTATAATTTAAAACAGAAAGAAAAATGCATGCAGTATAATTTAAAACAGAAGAAAAATACATGTCGTGTAATTTAAAACAGCAAGGAAAAATGCATGCATGTTCATTTAAAACAGAAGAAAAAATACATGCAGTGTAATTTAAAACAGAAAGAAAAAATGCATGCAGTGTAATTTAAAACAGAAAGAAAAAATGCATGCAGAGTAATTTCAAAAAGAAAGAAAAATTGCATGCAGTGTAATTTAAAACAGAATAAAAAAATGCAGTATAATTTAAAACTGAAGAAAAATACGTGCAATGGAATTTAAAACAGAAAAAAATGAATGCAGTGTTTTTTCAAAAAGAAAGAAAAAATGCACGCAGTGTAATTTGAAACAGAAAGAAAAATGCATGCAGTATAATTTAAAACAGAATAAAAATGCATGCAGTGTAATTTCAAAAATGAAAGAAAAAATGCATGAAGTTTAATTTAAAACAGAAAGAAAAATGCATGCAGTGTAATTTAAAACAGAAGAAAAATACATGCATTGTAATTTAAACAGAACGAAAAAATGCATACAGTGTTTTTTCAAAAAGAAAGAAAAAATGCAAGCAGTATAATTTAAAACAGAAAGAAAAAATGAATGCAGTATAATTTCAAAAAGAAAGAAAAAAATGCATACAGGCTAATTTAAAACAGAAGAAAAAATACATGCAGAGTAATTTAAAAAAGAAAGAAAAAATGCATGCAGTGTAATTTAAAACAGAAAGAAAAAACGCATGCAGTGTTTTTTCAAAAAGAAAGAAAAAATACATGCAGTGTAATTTAAGACAGAAAGAAAAATGCATGCAGTATAATTTAAAACAGGAGAAAAATACATGCAGTGTAATTGAAAACAGCAAGGAAAAATGCATGCAATGTAATTTAAAATAGAAAGAAAAAATGCATGCAGTGTAATTTCAAAAAGAAAGAAAAAAATGCATGCAGTATAATTTAAAACAGAAAGAAAAATGCATGCAATGTAATTTAAAACAGAAAGAAAAAATGCATGCAGCGTTTTTTCAAAAAGAAAGAAAAAATGCATGTAGTGTAATTTAAAACAGAAAGAAAAATGCATGCAGTATAATTTAAAACAGAAGAAAAATACATGCCGTGTAATTTAAAACAGCAAGGAAAAATGCATGCATGTTCATTTAAAACAGAAGAATAAATACATGCAGTGTTATTTAAAACAGAAAGAAAAACGCATGCAGAGTAATTTCAAAAAGAAAGAAAAAATACATGCAGTGTAATTTAAGACAGAAAGAAAAATGCATGCAGTGTAATTTAAAACAAAAAGAAAAAATTTATGCAGTGTAATTTCAAAAAGAAAGAAAAATTGCATGCAGTGTTTTTTCAAAAAGAAAGAAAATATGCATGCAGTATAATTGAAAACATAAGAAACAATACATGCAGTGTAATTTCAAAAAGAAAGAAAAAATGCAAAAAGTGTAATTTAAAGCAGAAAGAAAAATGCATGCTGTATAATTTAAAACAGAAGAAAAAATACATGCAGTGTAATTTAAAACAGAAAGAAAAAATGCATTCAGTGTCATTTCAAAAAGAAAGAAAAAATACATGCAGTGTAATTTAAGACAGAAAGAAAGAATGCATGTAGTATAATTTAAAACAGAAGAAAAAAATACATGCAGTGTAATTTAAAACAAAAGGAAAAATACATGCAATGTAATTTCAAAAAGAAAGAAAAAATACATGCAGTGTAATTTAAAACAGAAGAAAAATACATGCAGTGTAATTCCAAAAAGAAAGAAAAAATACATGCAGTGTAATTTAAAACAGAAGAAAAAAAATGCTTGCTGTGTAATTTAAAACAGAAAGAAAAAATGCATGCAGTGTAATTTAAAACAGAAAGAAAAAATGCATGCAGCATTTTTTCAAAAAGAAAGAAAAAATGCATGTAGTGTAATTTAAAACAGAAAGAAAAATGCATGCAGTATAATTTAAAACAGAAGAAAAATACATGTCGTGTAATTTAAAACAGCAAGGAAAAATGCATGCATGTTCATTTAAAACAGAAGAAAAAATACATGCAGTGTAATTTAAAACAGAAAAAAAATGCATGCAGTGTAATTTCAAAAAGAAAGAAAAAATGCATGCAGTATAATTTAAAACAGAAGAATAAATACATGCAGTGTTATTTAAAACAGAATGAAAAACGCATGCAGAGTAATTTCAAAAAGAAAGAAAAATGCATGTAGTGTAATTTACCACAAAAAGAAAAAAATCATGCAGTGTAATTTCAAAAAGAAAGAAAAGTTGCATGCAGTGTAATTTCAAAAAGAAAGAAAGAATACATGCAATATTATTTAAAACAGCAAGAAAAAATACATGTAGTGTAATTTCAAAACGAAAGAAAAAATGCATGCAATATAATTTAAAACCGAAGAATAAATACATGCAGTGTTATTTAAAACAGAAAGAAAAATGCATGCAGAGTAATTTCAAAAAGAAGAAAAATGCATGCAGTGTAATTTCAAAAAGAAAGAAAAATTGCATGCAGTGTAATTTCAAAAAGAAAGAAAAAATGCATGAAGTGTAATTTAAAACAGAAAGAAAAATGCATGCAGTATAATTTAAAACAGAAGAAAAAATACCTGCAGTGTAATTTAAAACAGCAAGAAAAAATGCATGCCGTGTAATTTAAAACAGAAGAAAAAATACATGCAGTGTAATTTAAAACAGAAAGAAAAAAATCATGCAGTGTAATTCCAAAAAGAAAGAATAAATGCATCCAGCGTAATTTAAAACAGAAAGAAAAAATGAATGCAGTGTAATTTAAAAAAAAAGTAAATACATTCAGTTTAATTAAAATGAACAAAGAGAAATACATGTCGTGTAATTTCAAAATGATGTAATGAAAAATAAATGCAATACAATTTCAAAAAGAAAAATGCATGTAATGTAATTTCAAAACGAAATAAACAAAAATACATGCAGTGTATTTTAACAAAAAGAAAGAAGGAAATAAAAATACATACAATTTAATTTAAAAAAAAAGAACGAAAAACATACGTATAATTGAAATTTTAAAAAGAACGAAAGAAAATATGTGCTGTGTAATTTAAAAAAAAAAGAAAGAACGAAAAATTCATAATGTGTAATTTTAATAAAATGAAAGAAAAGAAATTACATACTGTGTAGTTTTAAAAAAGAAAGAACGAAAGAAAAACACACGCTGTGTTATTTAAAAAAAAGAAAGAATGAAATAAAAATGCATATTGCGTAATTGTAAAAATGAAAGAAAGAAAAAATAGATATTGTGTAATGTACAAAAAAGAAAGAAGGAATGAAAAATACATATTGTTCAATATTAAAAAATGAAAGAAAGAAGGAAAAATACAGCTGTATAATTTAAAAAAAAAACAACGAAAGAAAATGCATAGATTGTAATTTAAAAGAAAGAATGAAAAAAATACAAATTGTATAGTTTAAAAAATGAAATAAGTAGAGATAAATACATACTATTTAATTTTAAAAAAGAAAGGAAAAATACGTACAGTGTAAATTATCAAAATGAAAAATACAGAAAAATACATATTGCGTAAATTATAAAAAAGAAGAACGAAGAAATTGATAGTGTGTTATTTATTTAATTATTATTGCATACTGTGTAATTTTAAAAAATGAAAGAAAGAAAGAAAAATACATGCTATATAATTTAAAAAAAGTGTAATTTATGAAAAGAAACAAGGGAAGACAAAATAAATACTGTGTAATTTAAAAAAAAGAACGAAAGAAAAATAAGAAGTGTGTAATTTAAAAAAAAGAAAAAAGGAAAGAAAAATACATGCTGTATAATTAAAAAAAGGCAAGAACGAAAGAAAAAGAAAATCTGTGAAATTTAAAAAAAGGAAACGGGAAAGAAAAATGAGTGCTGTATAATGTGAAAAAAATGAAAGAAGGAAAGAAAAATACATGCTTTCTAATTTAAAAAAGAAAGAACGATAAAAAATATTTTGAAATTTAAAAAAGAAAGAAGGAAAGAAAAATGCATACTGTGTAATTTAAAAAAAAGTAAGAACGAAACTGACTCACAAAATTCGAATACTTGTATGCTAGGATGAAATTTTACATATAATTCCAACTCAGCGTAATGTCATCCGCTACAATTGAAGACTAGGGAATATCTATACATATACTTCTTCAGGCATATCTTCCAACTTTTCTAAATGATCCTTCAAACATATGGAATTCATTACTCCAATTCAGTAACTGTTATCGCTCTTTCGAATATCGATGGAGTCTTTCTTGATAACGTTTCGTTTAAAGTATTTGATTATGTCATCATTTTCTCTTCTAAAGTCCAGTAGCTGTTATCGCTCTTTCCATTATTGATGGGAGTTTCCTTCCTAACCTTTTGTTTGAAGTAATGTGGAATGTCAACATCTTGATTATGTCATTATTTTCTCTTCGTGTTACATGCGGTATCTCTTTTAGCTGTTGCTGCTGTTGAAAGACCTCAAGTGGTATGGCTTCTGTTATTTTGCACAGTTCTTTGTTGATTTCTTTGACAGTGATTATATAGCATTAGTTCCTATGGTTTGAAGATGTATGGTCTTCTCTTAGACATATCTGGTTAATTAACGCGAAGCCATTTTTAATCATCGATCTGAAAAGCATTTGTATACAGTTGACAGAGGAGAAATTTATGAACTGGTTAGGCATCATATATATATATATATATATATATATATATATATATATATATATATATATATATATGAGATCTATATGAGATTCAGGATCAGATGACACTGAGCTAGGGGTATTTTTGTCTAACATCGCAAATTGCTACAAAGAGAAAACATTTTTTTTCGAACTCGTCACGCTCTTAACATCAGTCGATTTCTCACATTAGTTTTTTTTTACTAATTTTTATGGATTCTGCCTATACACCATCACTGCATTCATTTCAATTCTAGATTTCAGTCTCTGTTTTGGAAATATTTGTCTTGAGTCCTGATTTTTGAAACACTTGGTAGACAATATACGTCTCTATTTCTGAGATAAGCTATTGTCATTATTTACATTGTTCGGACTGTTGTCCTTATCGCTATTGTCATATTCACGATGTTTGTATTATAAAGAATAAAGGGTTCAGTTCGAAAATCCCCTGAAGAATGCCGGAGCATACAACGGCCGAAACCTCGTGAATATGACAATAAAGATGAAGACAACAGTCCGGACAATGTGAATAATTGGTAGATGATGTTGACCTTTTGTTCAAGATCATACTTATCCCAACTCTGACTGCCTATGGATATCAGCGTAGCCTCGGCCGCTCATCATCGGTACACACTCGCATCTGGAGGATAAAAAGGAATGCTGTTTTTTATTTATAGATTCGTTTGAGGTCTGTGAATGGGTGCAAACTGTTCACAAGTATTGAAATGTCGCAGTCACCGAGAAATGAAGTTTGTAGACGGTGCAGCGGAGCCAAATCATTGCATGTGCTACTTTGTCATCCCACATAGTTTTAGAGTCAACAACAGCCTTCAAGGTGACGTGTTAACAACTGCAATTCATACATAGCCTCGTAAGGGTCAACACAGCAGCCGGAACCTGCAATTAATCTGAAACTGATGGAGCCGTGACATCGGAGAAGAAACCACGATAGTCTTCAAGAGTTCTATTAGCGAAGTCATGTGTCCGGTGCCGTAGGGTTAACAGGGGAATTCTGGTGGGTATTCAGCCACCATACCACATGAAAGATAAAGAATGCTGAATACCTCCTGTATTGAATATGTGATGGAGACGTGATGTCGCTTGTCTGTTACCATAGAAAATTCCAACCCCAAACCTCTGTTTATGTTGTGGTGTCTTCCCTCTAATGAGGCTATTGTGGACTCCTCCACTTGCTATAACGTAGTAGGAAAGTAAGCCTCGGAGGTATAGTGATATAAACTGTTCTACTGAGGCTGTGAATGTTCGCAGCTCCTGTCGAACTCTCTGCCTTGGGCGGAGAGGAACCCGAACGAGGCTGTGCCGAAAGACAGAGTTTCGTCCGGGGAGGTAAACGGACACGAACCCGTTTCTTCATGTTTAAGTATAGTTGTGTTTTCAACAAGGATTTTCCGGAATTGTGTACGAGGCCAGGCATGTTGTTTTTCGAGCAACAAAAACAGACTATCATTATTGTTTCGTCCGTGTATTGGTTGATATATATGAAAAGTAATTTTCATCTTTGATAGTGGCTTATGTAAGCCGAAAGCTTAGATTGGATTAAAACATGTATCAATATGGTGATTTCCTTTCGTCTTTCAATGATAATGTTATTAAGCTTATCAGACAATATGAAAAGAACGTACTTAAAATAAATAGACAAAACTTGTCTATATTATTTAATGAAACATGCATTAAAGAAAAATTGTTGCCTAAATATACACAATATATATATGCACGGTGGAGTAATGGATAGCGGCTTGGATTGAGGAATCGGAGAACTGAGTTCGAATTCCAGTCGAATCCATTACATTCACTTACGTGCTAATACCCTTGGGAAAGGTGTGAATCCTCTTCGTCTCCCTCCAGCTATGGGTAAATAGCAGGACAGACTGGGTTCTATAGCCTTGGATGGCAACTGGTCTAGGAGAAGGACAACTCTGAATTCAAAACCTGCGGAGGGTCGTTTGGGGACTTTGTGGCACTTAGTGCACCAGGTATCTGTATTCGTCCCTTCAAAAAGTGTGGATGGTCCTGCACGAAGCCTTCACCACTATAATCAAATATCATGTGCTGTTGTCGGACTGTCGGTTTCCTGGGAACTGATCTGCTTGACCCTCATACGTCGAAATCGATGGGGAAAAGGTCGACTATATATATATAAAAGCTCTACGTGTATTTTATCCTCTTGGAAATATATATATATATATATATATATATATATATATATATATATATATATATATGTTGCCCACTAATATTCTCTCTCTCTCTCTTTCTCCCTCTCTTTCTCCCTCTCTCTCTATATATATATATATAACCTTTTTCATAGCTAGCTACCTCTTTTTGCTCATATCTATCTATCTATCTATTCATCTATCTATCTCAATTTGTTCATCTGAGATAGACATGAACAGAGATAGAAATTATATAGCTAGCTATATATATATATATATACATATATATATATATATATATATAAAACAAACTGGGATAGATAGATAGATAGAAATCAAAATTGATTCAGAAAGTGAGAGCTATCTAGCTAGATATATATGAACAGGTTTAAATAGTTAGATAGATAGAAACAGACTGAGATAGATAGGTAGATAGATATGAACAAACTGAGATAGACAAACTGGGTCTTGATTGATATATACATAGATAGGTCTTCATAGATAAATATACGGATAGATAGATATGAACAAACCGTAATCGGTATGCGCAGATTGAAATAGACTGATAGATAGACTGATAGATAGATAGATAGATAGATAGACTGAGAAAGAAAGCCAGAGACTGAGATAGAAAGACAGACAGATAGGTAGATAGAGAGAAAGACATATAGATAGAAAACAGAGAATGAGAGATGAATAAACTCTTATCGATATAACCAGAGGTAGGTCGATATGAACAAAGATAGATTGATATGTAGACAGATACGAAAACTGATAGATAGGTAGTCAAATAGAAATAGATACAGAGAGAGAGAGAGAGAGAGAGAGAGAGAGAGAGAAAGAGACAGAGATCGGATAGTGAGAGAAAGAAAGAGAGAGACAGATATATATATATATAAAATAGCCACAGGCATAAATAAACCAATAACAGGCCGGGAAGAGGTGATAGTGTGTGGGTGTTTTGGAGGGTGGGGTCCTTTGGGGAGGTGCATGGAAAGATACACAGAAGTTTGGCAGGAATAGTTAGAAACGAGGGAACGTGGTAGATTTTGCTTAAACATAATCGGCACAAAACACGGAATGGGAAACACGCACGAATCGAAATATGATCTGATTGGACAGTGTGAGGGTGGAATAGCCAGGTTCTGGGAGCCGGGGTAGTGAAGTGCAATTGCGGATGGTGGCAGTGTCCGACAGAATTGATGGTCGTGGTAAGGAAATGTTTAAGTACGCCACTGGTGATGGCTGATACAATTACAAGCGAAAAGAACGGAATAGTGAAAAGGCCCGCGGGGTAAATTGCCAAATCCTCTACCCCAATCTTTCCAACCCTTTCTCTTTGATTTTCAGGGCTACACTCATTGTCTTCCCACACGCCGTTACAAAGCTAGTTACGTAGAAAGCGCCCAACACCTTTCCGTGTAACTGTATTTTCTGTTTCTAAGCCTACTCTCACTGCATCGTCCTTACTGTCTCTATCTACATATTTTTAAAGCCCCCTCTCCACCGTCCTTAGTTTAAAGTCAATGTAATAATTGCCTTTATCGTTATGGCTGTTACTATCCACTTAGCAGTCGCTACAAGTTCAGTGTATGTCATCATCACAAGTACGCATATAATCTTTTTAATTCAGTCTCTCTCTCTCTCTCTCTTTGACTAAATAATGCTTTGTCTCTTTCTCTCTCTACTTCAAACTGTTTAGCTGTTTCATTTCTCCTACTTTTTCTTCATCTCTTACTCTCCTCTCCCCTCTCTCTTCAGATTTCGAAACACGGTAGATACAAAAAGTATCCAACACAATAAAAAGAATTTGAACCAATTATTAATTATAATGCAACACTCACACGCACGCATACATAGTATTCGAAGATACCCGTCTTATAGGGCGGCTAGCCAATCCCTATTGCAGACGCTGGCTCAGGCACATTTGTGTTTGATTAACACCCACAGAGCCAATCTGTGGTTTAAACTGCAACTATGCTGTGCAGACCTTAGTTACAATTTCTGAGAGAGAGCGTGTTATCTAGCGTGATCAGCAATCTGAACAAGACTATCACACTCAAACCCTCGGTCACGATGACTTGTGACTTCGTGCTAGCACAGTTATCGACAGCCTCCAAGCACACACACACACACACACACACACACACACACACACACACACACACACATATATATATATATATATATATATATATAATAAAAAGACTTAAACACTAATATTCCATGGTCATAACTTATTCCATTGGAATCGTAAATACGATCCAATTCATCAGGCCTAAAATTTATTATATCCTTACTCTGTCCTGGACATTGAGTTCTACCTGGATTCTTCCTCTTGGAATTTTTATTCTAAAAATATACATGTATGGGTATTTATATATTTTGCATATGTATGTATATTTACCACTAATATTATCTATCTATATATATATATATATATATATATATATATATATATATATATATATATATATATATATGTGTGTGTGTGTGTGTGTGTGTGTGTGTGATAACGATATATATTTTATATATCGAGGACAGTATTGGGGAAACTGTATGACAAAGTGGAAAACGTTTACTTGTGATATATAGATTGATTTGACTTTCTGGGTTTGACTGGAAAACACTTGCCCCCCCTTTTATAAGCAAAAGCGCAGAAATGCATGCTGGCATATTTTTCTTGGCCAATAAAATTAGCCATTTTGCAGTTTGACATGAGTCAGTCGAGATCTGCCTTGTCTAGGAGACAGACCGCTACGTTCGCTTGTCCGAACTTGTTTTTGTGTGTCGACGCCAATTCTAAGTTTGTCAACTTTTTGCCTTCTTACCTGTTAATTTACCTTGCATATATTGTTTGCTTGTTTGATTTTCTTTCATTTTTTTCTTTTTATTGCAAACTTACATTTGCTCTGGCTCACTCCAGAATATATATATATATATATATATATATATATATATATATATAATATAACGTCATCCACAGACAGACTGTTTCGCTGTTTCACAGCTCATCAGTGTGGCTAGACATCCGGTTGCCTCTAGCTAGGATCGAAACCCGACTGAATTGGTGTCAGTCGGAGATTCTAACCATTAAGCCGTCGTGAAAGTGGATTCTTTAGCGTATTTATTTTTAGAAACACGCCCAGTGACCGACAGTGACTCAATTCGCTATATAGCTATAATAGTCACTGTTTACCAACACACACCTCGTCCCCAGAGAGCTCAACATATGATGTATTGTGTATTTAGGTAGCAATCCTTCTTTCATGAGAAATAATATAAAAAACTTAATCAAAGTACCTTGTCTGTATATTTAATGAAACTTGCACACACACACACACACACACACACACACACATATATATATATATATAGGTAGTATCTCACAGCATATCGTGAAATTAATATAATTTACATTGGATTGTACAGAGACGATGGACTTATGGTTATAAAGAACTCTACAAACTTTAAAATCGATAAAATTAGAAAGATATTATATAGAGAATTTAAATGCCTGAACTTAAAAATTACTGTAAGCACTAAATTGAAAAAGGTGAACTTCTTTGATATAACATTAGATTTAATGAAAATTGTATACATACCTTATAAAAAACTATACTAATCCTTTTTATATACACCCTTAATCTTTTCATCCTCCATCTATAATTAAGCATATACCTTTATCTATCGAAAAGAGAACAAGTACAATTTCAGCAAATTAGAAGATTTTCTATGAACATATTAATTTCTATAATAAAGCTCTAAAAGATAGTGGCTACAAAAGCCCAAAACTAACTTATATAAAAAATGAAAGTGGAAAGCATAAAAAAGAAATAGATAAATAATTTGGTATACACCCCCATACAAGCAAATGGTAAAGAACAAAATTAGAACAAAAATTCCTTGCATTAATCGTTAAACAAGATAGTAAACTCAGTACTATTTTCAATAAAAATACCCTAAAATTAAGTTACAGTTGTACTGAAAACTTAGAAAAAATTATTAAGAAACTTAATGCTAATATCTTGAATAAACACTTAGACCAAGACCAAAGAAGTTTAGATAATATAATGATAAAAAGAGATGAATATAAACAAAATTATGTAACGGCAGAAATCTTCATAACTGTCCTCTTAATGATAAATATCGCACTGAATAATTAGTGTACCAATGCAATGTCCCATCTATTAAGGATCCAGACAACGTAAAAGTCTACATTGGATGCATAAGACATGAGTTCAAGAAACGGTTCAAAAAACATCAAAGTTCTTTTAGAATAAATAAATACCGAAATCAAACGTCCCTATCGAAATATTTATGGCACTTAAAAGAAACCAATAAAACACCTACTGAGAAATGGAAATTAATAAGAAAAGCTAAAATATATAGGTCATTAAATGACCCATATCCTTTGTGCATACACGAGAAACTATATAATACTGGGTTTATAAAAAATAAAAACTCACTTAATCAAAGAAATGAAATAGCTATTCTTTGCCGACATCGTCAAAAATTTTCCTTAAATAATGTTTAAAAGAAAAAAAAAGCTGATGAATGAAATATTCATATTTATATTTGATATTTAATAATAATTTTTAGATAATTTGTAATTCTATTACATTTATTTGTTTTAAAAGAAGTATAGTCCATTAGCAATTAGAATTAAGAATAATATTTTAAAACTGTAGTTCAATACGACGTATTCATATACAAACAACCCTTTTAGAAAAAATCTATATGTATGCAAGTAGAAATTTAACGGCGAAACAAAAGTGTCGAAAAACTTTTTGCCGTTGATAAAGACCAGACGACATGCGTTGAACGGATGTCATCATTCGTTGAAAAATGCACCCCTACACTACCTTGACTTAAGATCTTTTCGAAAGTAACAAATATTTTGATACAATAGTTGTCAGTGAAAATGAATACCCTACCACACTTTGTCAAAATGATTGAATTTCCCAGTATCCTTAGAAACTAATATTATAAATGTATGTGTTTATAAGACTCAGTAAATTTCAAAATAAGTGATTCAAAAATTCGCTTGAAAATGAAAGTGGACTTGGGACTTTAATTTAATTCTATAATTGAATTTGAAGTTTTTAGTTTCTGTTTTTGAAACATGGTAATTCTTCAGTAGCGATGGAATCATATTTTTGAATTAGTAAATTTATAAGATATATATATATATATATATATATATATATATATATATATATATATATATATATAACAAATCCTTCTCCCATGAAAAATTATATAAAAACTATAGCTATTCGAATGGGGTAATTTTAGATTTTGTAATTCTATATATATATATATATATATATATATATATATATATATATATGATAAGAAAAAACGGACACAATGTCTCAGGCCAATTGTCGATATATGAGTTCTGTGTATAAGTTTCTAGCAAAAAAATGGCGCCTAACTAGGGAATCAGTCAATAGTACTCAAAACATAACGCAAGAAAATTTATATATACATAAAGGGTATATATATATATATATATATATATATATATATATATATATATATATAAGGGAGGATGTGTGTATGTGTAACGAATGCACATGCCGCAATTTTCGACGGATTTGCACCAAAATTTACATGCACATGCTCCAAGTTAGCAAGAAGGCCAAGACCGACTTTGCATTTTCCAACTCCCATCGATAGCTGAAATAATCGATATTTTATGCTTCTACGGCACATTTCATGTAGTTTGTGGCAATTTTCTACTGGCCAGAGTGAGAGCCAATAGCTGGCTGCCACGAATAGGCAGGAGGATTCTATTGGCCAGCGTGAGAGCCAACAACTGACTGACACAAATGTTAACTAGTATGCAAAAAAAATCGATAGCTGCATTCGTCACAAGTGGGAAAATTTTTAATCTGCATGGCACTTTACTCCAATTGGCTCATTCGCTTACTTAAACTCAACGTTGATTCTGATTCCGCAGAAATGGGTTGGGTGTGAAAAAGTATTTGTTGTTAACATTCTTTTTTCATACGGTTTTTCCAGTTAGGAGTCCTTTTTTAAAGCTGATCTTTTTGTGTTCATTTTGTTTAGTTCTTTTTTTTCGTAACAGATTTAATGTTTAGTATAGAGCTTAGAAAAAATCGCAGTGTGAAATAGGCAAGAAGTAAGGCATGTAGCAACATCAGCACGGCAAAGGGCACTCCTTTAAAAAGCAAGGAAGGGAAAAATATTTTAAGTCAAGTTTTAGCGATTGCTGTATGAGTCGTACGATTTTTGAATCAAGCACGGGCAACGCTGACATGCTGCTAATATATATATATATATATATATATATATATATATATATATATATATATATATAAGTATATTTATGTATGCTTTCATTGGTGTTGTTTAGCGACACATGAACCTCTATGCTGAAATCTAAATATTTTGTACCCAATTCTTTTTTTGGTGGTGAAGATAATAATGTTTTTAGTGATAGAAGTCTTAATAATTACTCCATGGCCGATTATGATTGAGAATTTAACTACAGCTACATCTTTTTCCTTGTTTACACAGAATAATCACGAGAACCAAATGGGTAAGAGGCTAACCGGTGTCTCATTCTGTCGGAGAACTTGGGCTTTTCGGGCGGATACAAAGAGACGTCTGTTGTGAGCCAGGTTATCACGTTGATATCACCGGAAGAAGTGATTCTTGTGGGCTATAGCGGACCTGGCGTTATGCTGGGGGTTTTGACAATTATTGGATCGTTTCTTGGCCTTTGGCTGAGATTCGATCAAGGCTTCGACTAGCTTGGACTGACTCCGGCCTGGACTTGCTAGGACAAGTCATGACCAGCTTTGACTAGGCTCTGACCAGCTTGGACAAGCTTTGACCAATTTTGACCAGTGGCCTTTGAGTGGAAACACTCGGGTTTCCCACGTTAATCGACCTTGTGTCACATCTTGACCTTGTGGGAGTCAAGTAAATACCTATAGCGGCTGAACAGGCGAGAGTGAAACAAAGAGTTTGCGGTCTCATTTGATATTTCCGCGATGGAACTAAAGATTCGATACGGGTTTTCAGCCAAGAAGAAACCTCGATAGTACACCTAAATCCTATTCTTTTAAGGTGCTTTCCCATCACTAACGCTTTCTCATTTTTTTCACTCTAAGTAACACCTTGCGTCGCAGTGGCATTATCGCCTTGCTTGGGGTGAAAATATATAGTGTAAATGTTACGTTTTTGGAATCTTATTAAATTTTTAGTTAAGCGAGTACTTGTCACGTTTTTAATAAAATCCGAAAACGGTAACATTTACACTATATGATTGGCTAATTTGTTTTTTACGGTTTATCAAAATTTTCCAGGTTAATTAAAGCCATAAAATATTTTTAAATTGTAAGAATTTTGGGGAGATAATAATGATTTACTGATACAAGTCCGACTAATTAAAACATAGATGGGGGGGGGTAGAAGAAGTGGTGGATTCATGCCTTTCTCAATTGTATTTGTGCATATGTGAATATAACGAACGCAACAAGAACTGGAACACGGCTCTCCGATTTAAAATTCCGAGCCGATACACATTACACCACCTGCATATCCAAGCTTACAGAACCTGTTATTCCCAAGCATTCACCCATCTAGATATTGACCAGGTTCTATATTGCTTAACATTGTTGATCGTATGGGAGTTGGTGTTTCAACGTGATATAGCTGTGATCCTTACACTATATGTGGTTCTGTCCGCGAGATGTTGAAGATTGCGTTAAAAAATCAAGGATAATCGGCATTTAATTAGAATTATATTTCAAATTAAATAACTAAATGTTATATATATATATATATATATATATATATATATATATATATTCAAACAGATATTGTTGAAGATAACAGACAACGAATGTCTATAGATCCTCCGCGTACCTAAACGTCCGATTGCGTCAAGCCAAGATCGAAACCCGACCGATTTGGTATCAGTCAGAGATCCTGCTCCAAGGTTATCGTCGCACGGCAGAAAGAAAGCGAAATTTTAACGTTTTCTATACGAAATACGCCATATGCACGGAGAGCTCACTTTATTTGAAGAGCAATGCGTATATATATATATATATATATATATATATATATATATATATATATATATATATATAAATATATGTGAATATGTTTCAGCCATAAAAACAACTATGCTAGATAAATAGACATGGAAGAATGTTTTTGCAAAAACCATAGTTCATCATGAATTAACAAGTATACAGACAAACACGCATGCGCACACAGACACATATACTATAATTACATGTGTGTCAAACGCAATGATCACAGATATAAGCAATTATATTTATGTACACCAATACACTTAAATAAACAGAAATATATATATATATATATATATATATATATATATATATATATATATATATATAATTGAAAAAATGAAAAAATCTTCGCGTGCCACGAACTAGCCTTCCATTATAATTCCTATTACCGCCAGTATTACCCCCTCTCATCCAGACCCCACCCAGGCCAAACTGCGGATGAGATGGCAGATGCAAGGATAAAGGTGAGGATAGTGTTTATAACGATAGTATACAGACGGGAGATTTAATGGAATATGCGGGTCATGCCTTTGCGAGGAAATCACTTTTCCTGGATAGAAAAACTGGGAGACCCATTGCTGAGAATATGTGCCCCCTATTTTCGATTTATTGTGAGAAACGTGGCAAGGTTGATTTGGTACCCATATTAGGTAGGAAACGTAAGTGGTGGAGGTGAGTATGGATGTCACTGAGAGCTTAGCAGCAGCATTTAATGGTTTTATGGGCATCATGGTTTTGAATTATATTCAAAATAAAAACATGCGATACTGTCATTAATTGTTTATATATATATATATATATATATATATATATATATATATTTTCGAATAAATAATTATATATATATAATTATTTATTCGAAAATTATAACATGAATATGACAAATAGCCATTTTTTTCAACACTTCTGGTACACCAAAGTGTTGAAACAAAATGGCTATTTTGTAGTGATTTTATAACATATTTATGTTATAATTTTCTAATCAATAATTATATTTGCTCTACTCTGTATTGAGCACTCTGTTGAGAATAGTATTTGTCGGCCATTGGAATTTATTCCGTATAAACCAATTCTATACTTGTATATATATATATATATATATATATATATATATATATATATATATATATATATATATGTGTGTGTGTGTGTGTGTGTGTGTGTGTGTGTGTGTGGGGAAATACATAAAATATATTTGGAAATTATCATATGTTTTGCCCGTGATCTGGCGTCATTCTGCGAAAGAAACTGTATTATATATTTTCCATTCCATTAGATTCCCATCCAACTTTAATCACTCCATCCCTACTATATATATATATATATATATATATATATATATATATATATATATATATAAAATAAAAAAAAATAAAAAGAACAGTAAGATTTATAATCTGGTGTTATCTTTATTTAAAAAAAATAAACAATACAAACAGTCGAGCATATTATAATTATTTTCTTTTTTAAAAATATGATTCCATCGTGACACAGGAATTTCTATGCTTCAAAACTGAAACTAAAGTTGTAAATCTAATTATAAAAATTAAACTTAAAATCCAGAGTTTCATTTCCTTGTCAAGCGATGTTAAGCAACATGTATTTGATATATAAATTGTCTAGGGAAATTAAAACCCAATGACCCCTAATCAAAATAGACTGAATTTTCCTTAACCTTAACAACTCAAAATATTAAGATTGTCTGTGCTTATAAATTAAGTAATATTTCTTAGAATGTTAAGGAAATTTTTCAATAGGAAAACTTTAAAAATTAGTTACTCCTGTGTTAGTAATATAGACTGTATAATTAGTTCACATAATAACCTTTTATTAAAAAATTTAATGGCAGTGAAACACAGAGAGATAAACCTCCTTGTAATTGTAAAGCCGGAGCTGGCTGCCCTGTTGTGGGTATTTGTACTTCGGAAAATGTATTATATGAAGCTACTATTTTTCCGAAGGAAAATATCAACCAGAAAAAAAGTTTACATACAAATTTCAGCTAGATACTGGAAGTAACATTTTTTCAATCACCAGTGTTCTTTCACCAATGCGTCTTTGAGAAACCAAACAGCTCTGTCTAAACATTACTGGAATCTGAAAGATGGAAGCGTCACCCCACAAATAAAATGGAGGACCATCTATAAATATCGGACTCCCAGCAACTTCAGGGACAGATGCAATATTTGCATTAAAGAAAAAATGGTAATAATTAAATATTGAAACACTGATGAGTTATTGAACCAACGAAGTAAACTTGTCTTCAAGTGTAGACATAAGAACGGTTTCAAAATTCCCGAATATTTTGGAGAATTTTATACTTGAAGTATTGGATGTTTTGTATAATACTAACATGCATGCATATATGCATTCTCAGTAATTAAATTTGATCCTTTAAAGAAAAAAAACCTTACCTCATGGACGTCCGTACGTAAAAAGAATCTCGTGGGGAAGCCATATTTTTTTATGCTGACAAATACAACATCTACAGTTTCGATGCCGCCCATTAGAGTTGCCAGCCGAGCGTCAGATTTCTCGCTGTTTGATGGAAAAAGCTGATCTCTTAGTCTGAGATGTCATAAGTGACAGAAAGTGTCCTACATACTCACTCAAACGCTGTGAAGGTATCCCTGAAATAAACATTTAAATATATTGGGAGTAGTGTTATTTTCACCTTTCGTTTATTTGCGAGCGGGCAACGGGCTTTTCTAAGTTTTTGGCGTACAGCGGTACGAACCAAAATAGAGAGGCAACATGAAGCAGTCATTGTTTGTTCGGTGGAGAACTGGAAAAGGATCCCTTTGTACGGTTGCATATTTGCTTTGGAAAGGCATGAATCCACTGTGTTCTATTCCTTTGTAAATTCTCTTGAAAGAACGCCTCGTCACTGTTATGCCACGATAGTTCGCGGATAAGAACGTGATTGAATGGACATAACTATCTTAATTATCTATGCATAAAAAAAGCTCTTACCTAAATTGTCAGCCTTGGCATAAAAAATAATCAAAATATGTAAAAGTTAATTATTTTTTTAATCATTTCATCTCAGGTAAGGCGATAATGCCACTAAGACGTAAGTGAAAGAGAATATGAAGACATTAGAAAGAAACAAATATCTAAAATAACATTTAATTCGATCAAGAATCTTCATAGATCAGTACTGGTAGTAATTTATATTTTAACTAGTCTTTCTTCCATTATTAGCTTTCGGTGAGACATGAATATGCATTGCTTATCTTAGAGAACTTATCTTAGTTTCATAACATCTTACCAATTAGGCTACGAATGCTAATTAGCAGGCGTCTTTCAAATTGGACATTTATCTGTATTTTTCTTTTATTATATCAACCATGCCATATTGTTTTCTTACCGTACAGAAACAGTATTAGATGTAATAGTCTTACAATGTAAATATTACTTAGTTGAAGACGTGTCATTATTATTTGTTTAGATTAACTTTTCTAAACAAAATGTAAACAAAAATAAAATGTAACAAATATTTAGATGAAAGAAAAACTCATCCAAAATTTATAAAAATGATAATTATTCATATGAGAATTTAAACAATTTTAGACTTATGTCTATTACGACTAAGACAAGAAAACTAAAAAAAATCTCTTAAGAATTATAGCAAAGAAAATTTGAAGAACTTAAGACTATTATGTTTAATATGAAAAGGACAAGAAAAATAATATAAAAGTAAGACTTGTATTAAAATAATAATTGCGATAATGATTCGTCTAAGACAACTTAAGACTATATTATTAAGCCTCTAAAGGTTATTTTGTGTGATCCAAACACATTTATGATATCCTAAAAAGAAAGATTTGCAAACTTTATTCAAAATGGAGGAAATAAATTCAGAATTGGGTTCTTCTTCCTAAATACATAAAAAAGAAAACATTAAAAAGAAAGTTAATAGCGAAAATAAAAAGGTGCCCTGAGAAGATAAGAATATTTGCAAAATGTCCAATAAACAGAAAAAAAAATGTAACAAAAGGACCGATTATGTCCAAATGGAAGCCAAAGGTGACAGAAAAGGATTGAATACGGTGGTATCTATCTCGCTGTGAGAGAGAGAGAGAGAGAAAGAAAGATAGAGGGAGGGAGATGGAGAGGGGTAGAAAGAGGGACACGGAGAAGGAAATAGAGTGAGCGTGCTCTCACTCTTTCTTTCTTTCTCCTTGAGAGAAAGAGAGAGGCAGAGAGGATGAAGAAGTGGGCGGAATGTAAATTGCTCGTACTCTTCAACTAGCGCCGAGCTGAGCCACACGCTTCTCAAAGCTGTAACCACATTTTAAGATGTACGGCTTGCTTGGATCTGGGGCCTCATTCCTTCATTTCAATTTTCCACAAGTCTGGAGCAATTCTGTCGTAAATTGAATGCATTTCCAAACGTGGACAAGTTTTATAACTCTTTTATACCGACAACTGCCATGATTTTCATTTTTATTGTTATGATGATGGTGATGATGATGATCTTTTGCTTATATTATGCCTTAGTTACAACCTAAGATATTGTTATCAACACTATCATTATGACCTACATTTCACTTATAACTCCCATTATATTCTTTCGCTTATTTTCTTCGTTCCCTCAAAATGTCCCACTCAATGTAATTTGTAATCACTTCTTTTGAATCGAATTAAAACAGTATTAGGTTTATTTCCTGTTAAATACTTGAGAATTCACACCAATATTCTACTAGCTGTAACGGGGTACCTATTGACAGCAAGTCTCATTAAATCTCAAGAACCATTGTCATCAAATGAATTCAACACTGCTGAACGATCTCAATTCATCTTCGAGTCTTTAAATTTCAATTCTAGCATTCTGGAAATGTCTTCCAAGCGCCAGTTACTATGGGAACGATTTCAGATTCCAAGTACCGCAGTTTCTCTGCCCCTCGAGAGAGGTTATGACATGTAAATATTTTTTTTTAAATTTCTTTCTTTGATATTCACTCTAATAGTCATGTCAATGAGCAGGTAGATTTTCTTTTTATATTTCACAACAACTAGACCTTAATTTAGCTGACGCTCGACTTTGCATGTGGCTAACTGGGTGGACAATTAGCCGTGAGTGAGTTCGAGACTTACTGAGTGCCTCACACAAATTTCGACATTAAATGAGACAACAGCAGTTGACATATTAAAATAAACCTAATCTAACGAAATAGGGTAATGGTTAGTGAGGCTAGGTTAGTTGATTATTAATCATATGCAATGAGTTCGATCCTCATTGGGTACCCCATAAAAATTTGACAATAGCCCAACAGGGATGACATGTCGTAAAAAACCCTAATCTAATGAAATAGGGTAACGTTTAGTGAGGCTAAGCTGGTTGATTATTAATCATATGCAGTGAATTCGATCCTCACTGGGTACCCCATACAAAATTCGACAGTAGCCCAACAGGGGCTAACATGTCATAAAATATACCTAATTTAACGTAAGGAGGAACGGTGGACTAATGAATAACAGCTCGGATTGAGGAATCGGAAAGCCGTGTTCGAATTCCAGTCAAATCCATTACATTCACTTACGTGCTAATACCCTTGGGAAAGGTATGAATTCTCTTCTCCCCCAGCTATGGTTAAATAGTAGGACATATCGGGTCTTATAGCCTTGTCAATCGATCACGCAAGTTAACCTTTCCAGATAGGATAAAACGTGACACATTGATCCCTAAGGAAGATCTTTTAGGTGCTATGACAGATAGGGAATACTGGAGAGGTGTAGTGAATTCAATCTCGGCTGAGGCCGCAAGATGATGATGATAGCCTTGGATGGCAACTGGTCTACCGCAGAAAGTAATGGCAACCTACTGCGGGGAAAAATCTGCCTTGTCAGTCATGTATCATAATGATCGCCTAAGCGTATATCACGCATGGCACTGACTGATTGAATTTAACGAAATAGAGTAATGGTTAGTAAGACTGGTCTGTTTGATTATTACTGATTTCTAGTGATTCGATCCTGATTGTGTGATCCATACAAAATTCGGCCTTAAATAACCCAACATAGATTGACATTTAAAATGAACTTAACTTCCTGTCTTTTTTCGTTTAAGTAACTTATGATTCTTTACCGTCTTTCTTTTCCTTGTTTTGCTATTCATTCATTAAAACCTATTAAGTGGGTAACTTATTTTCACCCGCTGCCACTCTTGATTTCCGTTTGGCCTATGAGTGTTAAAATCTTCACGCTCTCTTTCCTAACGTGTTCTTGAAATTTCAATTGTCTCTTTCCGATTGTACGAATTAGATTCCTGCAGTTTTTAATTTATTTAAAACTTCCTCGTGACTCACATGTTTCGTTTATGGATTCGGTAGAATCAGGTCTTGGTCGTTTCGAGTCTCTTGTTCTACGAAGCCATTGTGTCACATTTATTGCCCTATAGGGAACTAAACGTTGATTTTTGCTTCTAAAGTCATTTCCTTATCTTTTTTTAATCGATTTCACTCTAAACAAGACAATAAACCCACTAAGACACAAAAGGTTACAAGGTGTGGAAGAATTAGAAAATAGAAACACTAAAGTGCAGGAACAATAGAAGTGTAGCAGGAAGACAATAGATAACGATTGACATTCCATTTAAATTTTTGAAGTTTAATATTGGCTGGAAAGCATGGACCCAGCAGAGAGTTCCACAAGCGAGAAGGGCGTATAAAGAAGCTGTTAGCATAGAACTTCCGGTTACATCTAGCCAATTCAACAGTGAATTGATGAGATCTCGTTGTCAGTTAAATTCATAAAGTCTAGGTACCATAGCGAAGAGCTCATTAGAACAATTACTATGAAAGTATTTATAGAAAAGGTAGAGGGAAATAACTTTACGGTTGTGGGAAAGTGACTGAAGCTGAGACGCCAGGTCAGGAGCAATAATATTGCTGCTTCTTCTTTGGATTTTATCAAGAATCTTTAAATATAAAGCAGGAGCATTGGACCATATATGATAACAATATTATAGACATGGTTGAATGGTAGACTTATAAATGTGTAAGATAGATTATGGCGATAAAATTTGTCTAGCACGATACAGTGAACAAACTTTCTTAGCAGCTGACCTCACAATGAATTTAATATTGTCTTCATGTCAGCTTAGAATGCCCGAGAAAGCATAACGAGTCAATCTCCTGACGGATAGCATCAGCCATGGTTATGGAAGGCACAAATAAGTCTCTCGGATGACTGCATTCATTTTTTGGTTGTTTAGTTTCTGAAAGACTATTTTTTATCACCATCAGGTTTCGGTGTTTCTGTCGTCTGTTTTCAATCTACCCAGATAATTAACTTTCGGTACCTGTGATTATTATCCGTATTACAGTTGTGAAAGCAGTTCAACTTCTGTTATAAAACTAGTTAGTATAATAGGCTATTATTCATATTATTAGTAGTCTATTTACAAATCAAAACTATTAACACAAAAGATCTAAAAGTACTAAATACCCTCAAATCGAGACTTTCATACCGATGTCATGTATGGTGCCAACCATGTTCAGAAATATCTAAAGTGTCAAATGTTTACAACTACTTTCTCAGATTGGTGGTTAAGAATGGCTTCGTCCGTGAGATGCATGTACGCCATAGCGTGGATCATATTTCTTCGGACCTCATGGACTGGCGTTACAGAATCACAAAAAAAGTGTGTAGAGGAAAAAAGTGTGTAAAAAGCAAAGAAGAGAAATAATCTTCAAACACAGTTTTACAAATTTAAATAAATGCGATAAATTCTTTACTAATACTGCTGCTACAATTACGCGTTGTTTATATATCTTTTCTGGGTATTTTTCTGGGTATTTTCGTATTATGAACTGTGCAAATTGTTTTATGAAAAATAGTTTAAAAGCGAGGATTAATTTAAAAAAGGGAACTTAGTACTCAATAAGTTAATTTGAGTATGCAAAAAGTTGAGAATTCAATATTGTTTGCAATCTCCCGGTCTGACTTATTAATTTACGTTACGCTATTTATAAGAAAAAATTGGAACACGAGATGTTAAACGTTAGATTTACTAAACTCAGAAGTTTCATTGGTTATTAAATATATTTCCCAACTTTTAATTTCGATTTTTAGGAAATAAAATATTGTTAATCATTTTCTGGTTGTGATCCTTCAAATTCTTTTACCAAATGACAAGAATGTTGTCCGTATTTTGAAAGCTTTAATGTTCTTTGAGAAAACGTAGGTGAGTGGTTAATAAATGCTAATGTGGGAATTTGAATTTGAAGTTTTTGTGTTCCTATTTTTGCGCAGAATTGAGATTTTAGTGATACTACATAAATGTACTGACTTTTTCTTTAATTTTTAACAGGTTTCTACAAGCATACCAAATAATCGATACTATATCACTTGAGGACTTTCAACACCAGCAGCAACTAAAATGGATATAATATAAAACGAGAATAATAATAACATAATCAGGATGTTGTTATTCCACACTACTTCAAAGAAAAGGTTAGGAAGGAAACTCTCATCAATACAGGAAAGAGCGATAAGAGCTACTGGACTTGAGAAAAGAAAATTAGGACATGATAAAGATGTTGACGTTTCATACTACTTCATAGAAAAGGTTAGGAAGGAAACTCCCACCAATACAGGAAAGAGCGATAACAGCTATTAAACTTGAGAAGAGAAAATTAGGACATCATCAAGATGTTGACATTTCACACGACTTCAAAGAAAAGGACATAATCAAGAGGCTGACGTTCCACACTACTTCAAAGAAAAGGTTATGAAGGAAACTCCCATCAATACTGGAAAGAGCAATAACAGCTACTGGATTTGAGAAGAGAAAATAATGACATAATCAAGATGTTGACGTTCCACACTACTTCAAACAAAAGGTTAGGAAGGAAACTCCCATCAATACTGGAAAGAGCGATAACAGCTACTGGACTTGAGAAGAGAAAATAATGACATAATCGAGATGTTGACATTCCACACTACTTCAAACAAAAGGTTAGGTAGGAAACCTCCATTCAATAATGTTAAGAGTAAAAACAGTGAAACTGAGAAACATATTTTCCTGAAAAAAATAGTTTTAATAGCAATATTTTATAAAATTCTACCGAATGCGACGCTGGTTGTTCAGTCAATGAACTAAGGAAACATTTGTATTCGGATCTCTTGAACCTGATCCATCTGTATGTGAAAGGGATAGTTGTTGGATTGTGTTTTTACAAAGATCTGATTGAGTCTAAGTGGTTTCCAATAAATCATTGTCTACCCAAATCCTGACTGCTTTTGTTTTGAATTAATTTGCTGGATTCATTGATAACGAGTGCCACCCTTTTCGTCACCTTTTTATCTATTTAGATTTACTATTTTCTAATCGCAGTAAATATGTTTCTTGTTTTAAGTAACCTCCGCACAGTCCTGTCTTAGCAGTTTCGTCTGAAAGTTCTTTATTTTGCTTCCAATCTTTGGCTTCTGTATCAACAGCTACCATTTTGTTTATGATTTCTCTCTCTTTTAGGCAGATTCAACGTTATATTCAGTTAATACTCTTTTTTTTATATCAAAATCGAAGATGATAAAAAAAGTACTTAGAAAACAGCAACAAGCAAATAGAATTGTATTCGAGCAACTTACACGTATGTTATCAATTTGAGAATACAAAACTGTGGCTGGTATAATAGTGAAACAAATAAAATGATCGATCCAGCGATGTTAACGTGTCAGCAGACATTGCCGAACGAGCTCACGAGCTCACGAGACAAATGCAACTCTCAGAATCAAAAGCTGAATATTATCACGTGACTGCCTGATTTGGCATGTCTCACTGGTACCTAGAGGTCACTCAATTTCTCTTCTCTTTAACCTCGATCTGACACCATTTTCTACACAGTTTTAACAAAATATATCATTCAGAAGGTAAGTGAAATAAGAAATCGAGACGAGTGAGATTTAGAAAGCCATTTTTTGGTTGAACGGATTTTCTGTCTTGAGGCGTAATTGGAATTCTATAGTATTTCTGTTGGAAACGCGAAATTAATTATTGACCAGATCCATTGAAAGCCGCTTATAGGCTTAGGCTAGATGGGAAATAGAGGCCCCCATTTCAAGATGCTCATTATACACCTTTGTAAACAGTACTAAATATATATGATTAATTCAGCGTTATCTATCTATCTATCTATCTATCTGCAGCAAGAATTCATCTAAGCAAATTTTCTTAATTATTCAACAGACAATATCTGTCTGATTAATTTTATTGTACTGTTTTAATTTTCCAACAAGACGTCATTCATCCAAACCTAAGTTTGGTTTGTTCTGTTATTTATGAAGTGTATTATCTATCTATCTATCTATCTATCTATCTATCTATCTATCTATCTGTGTGTGTGAGTGTGTGTAAATGGGAATATTATATATATTCTGTGTACATATATATATATATATATATATATATATATATATATATATATGTGTGTGTGTGTGTGTGTGTGTGTGTGTGTGTGTGTGTGTGTGTGTAATTAAGAAATCGGAGACTTCAGAAAGCCATGGTAATATTTTATTTCGCAAAATCGAGACTTCTATTTCGTTTCATCAGAACAGACCAGACAGTTTCAAACAATGAATGAATTCAAAATTATTCCAGGAACCAAAGGAAAAACGGAAATTAACAGTTGTTGTGTTTTAAAATAGTTCCAAAAAGTAGGAAAGGAAATAGAAGAGGTAAGTAGGGGGATATGTTTCTTGAAGATGAAATAGTTGTAGTGACCTTAGATTCAGTGCACAGGAGAAGGGAGTGGAGATGAGTTTACAAAGGGGGGGGGATAAAAGAGAAAGAAAGAGTGAACTAGAAAGGAGAATCAGAATTTGGAATCTTAAGTGTTAAGTCGGTATATATATCCGGGTAATTTAAAAAAATAGCTGATTAATAAAGTTAAAATAACATGAATTTTCAAAATAAAGTAAATATTTCATGATGATCGTTTAAAGTGAACAAAAACTAAAATAAGGACAAAAACAAATGTTACTAAGATCCGTATACATACATATTCCCACAAAAATCTAAATACGTATACATCCACATACGTATAAACATATACACCTGAACACATTATGTACAAAAAGTATATCGAGGTATAAGGTACCATATCTCTATGAGTATAACCAAAAAACCGTTTACACACACTTATATTTAAGAATATATATATATATATATATATATATATATATATATATATATATATATATATCGGCTCCTGAAATATTAATTTCAGTTGAGCACTCTGGGGAGGCGGTGTGAGTTGGTAAACAGTGACTATTATATAGCGAGACTCTTCGCAAATGCGAATTGAGTCACTGTCGGTCACTGGGCGTTTTCTAAAAATAAATACGCTAAAAATCCACCTTCATCCCTACCGTGCGCCGACGGCTTAATGGTTAGAATCTCCGACTGACAATTCAGTCAGGTTTCGATCCTAGCTAGAGGCAACCGGATGTCTAGCCACACTGATGAGCTGCGAAACAGTCTGTCTGTGGATGACGTTATATATATATATATATGTGTGTGTGTGTGTGTGTGTGTGTGTGTGTACATCCACAAATTCATATACACATACATGCACATACATACACATATGTACCTACATCTAAACATCTATTCGCATCTATCTACACATATGTTTACACATAAATGCGTTCACACACATATGTATATCCATACATATATACATACTTACATATATATCTCTATGTGTATCCACATATATACATACTTGACTAGTGCATGTTTAAATAAGAATTTCGATAACATCAAATATATCCCCTAACCATATAATTGTAAAGAGGCACACAACAGTGCCTCCCATCAAGTGTACCTAGACACACACACAACACATAATATATACATATACCCATGAGAAAATACAACATACAGCACACGAATACACACCTATACCCATATACACAGACGGGTGCACACATTCCCTAACACACATATAAAATTAAAGAAGTACAATAGTATACTTCTGCATACACGTACATAAAGAAGTGAGATGCGTAAATAATAGATGCGCAGGTAAAAGAAGTTTTTGTAAATTGAGGTTATATGTGATGAATGGAGGGAAATTACATGAAGGATCATAGATAAAAACTTTGACTATGTTCATTACCAACTATTAGTATTTTATGCATAAGAAAGAATAAAACAAAATGTATTTATATATACATATACATACACACATATACATATATATACACATATACATATGCATAAATACATGTAAAACATCCAAAATTCCAAGTTTGAGTTATCTTTCATTAAAATATATGTTATTTTAGAAATCCGAAGGAACTTTTGTGTCTACAATTGAAGACAAGTTCATTTCGTTGGTTTAGTAATTCGTCGGTTTTTTCATATTTAATTATCAGGATTTTTTTCCTTGATGCAAAGATCACATTTGTCCGTGAAGTTGTTGCTCGAACTCCCAATACACTATGCATAAAATAATAATATCTGAATAAAGCTAACGCATTGACGTCTATACTCATGAGGTAATTTTTGGATTTCTCTAATATATATATATATATATATATATATATATATACGACGGTGGGATGAAACGTTCATAGACTGACTATGAAGAAGTGAGGCTAGAGCTTTGAAATTTTGTACGTATTAATTTCTACTCTTCTTATTAAAAACATCATTCTTTATTTCCAGGTAATCTGATATCTGGCTATCCGAAGATACTTCAAATATGACTAGTAGCGACTTCTCTTGAAAATGGACAAAATTTGGCATTTCGAATCTTTCAACATCATCAGGAAGCCGACCCAATAAGAGGAGATCAAGGCCTGATTCCCCTTCCTTAATCCAACGCTTAGCAGAGACTCGGGCCTTTATAATAAATTGAACGAAAATAGACCACGTCCTCCGCACGCCTGATTGGATGTTTGTAACAACCAATCCACTGCGCGAATTGACTTTTAAACGGTCCACGGAGGACTGGTTTATTTTCTTTGTTTGTTTCTTTCTTTTTTGTTGACATTGCATTTAAATTTTTAAAGATCAAAGTTGACTGGAAATCAAGAAGTCGGAAGAACGTTCCACAAGCGAGAAGTGCGAGAGAATAAACTATTTGCATAGAGCTTATGGTTACATCTAGCCATTTCAGTTATGCTCGTTTACTCAGACAGTACAGATTACGCTACCCTGAAGAAACAATTGATGAAGCGATTACCTCCACTACTATGTATGAAAACGTACACTCATCTGCAGGTACATTTGGACCTAACTTTGGCGCAACAAGTTCTCTAAACTCTGGACAATGTGGGAATGGCTAATTTTGAAGTTATTATGATTTTCTAAGTATTATATTATTAAATATTATTATATTAGTAATATAAATATTATATTAGTATGTAGAAATTGTCGTGGGAGTCAGTTCATTACTTAATGACAAAAGAAAACCGCGTCCACTATTTTATGGTTATTTTCTAAGTGTAGCATAGATGTGGCACAAGGCCAGAAGTATGGAGTACCTAGTGAGGATCGAACTCACTTTTCCGTCGTAACTGATCTAGCGAGACAAGCTTGTTAACCATTACACCACGCCGAGGTGGCCTAGAAGACTGCTAATATTATCATTACCATTTATTCCAACTTTTAACTCTACTTGAAGCACCTTTTTTGGTGAATCACCGCAATTTAAATAAAGTAGCTTAGATGTAGCACAAGGTCGAACGTCTGGGGGCACCCAGTGAGGATCGAACTCACTACTCGGTTGTAATTGTGCTTGCGAGACAAGCTTGTTCACCATTACACAACGCTATTTTATGTCTCGGTTTCACCAGTGCACGAATGTTATTTTTTTTTCATTTTATTATGACAGTAAAAGTTAAGGACATAATAAAATATATAAAAATACACCTGGTGCATTATGTCGTAATTTATTTTTACTAATATTTTTTTAATTCCAGTTACTTATTTTTATCGTAGCTACTCAGAGCGTCATTTAAAGTTTTCTGGAAAGTTGGTCTTTGTGTGACAGCTGCTCTACCAATTGAGCTACGAAAACCAGTGGCTGTAGAAGTCTAACATATAAACTTATTGCTTATTTTCTGCCAAATAAAAACACAATTTCTTTATTTCACGCTATTTACTAATGGTTACACAATCACGGTCTGAATAGTTTTTATTAAAATGCACAAAAATTAAGAAATAATAATAATAATAATTATAATAATAATTATAATAATAATAATATAAAATATAAAACTCAGCGTGAGAGTGTGGGCCAATATCTGCACTTGAAAATATGTAACTTTTATGGGAAGGAAACTACAATAAACTGGTATGAACATTATCCAGACCTGATTACAGAGATAGGACCTGTAACAATTTTATGTGACTTTACAATACACACAGGCAGAACAATCAAAGCTAATCGCCTAGATATCGTGATCAAAGACCACAAGAACAGAAGGTACTTTCTTAATGACTTAACAATCCCTGCAGATTGTAATGTATTTTTGAAGATCTTCAAAAAAATATCTCAAAATACAAGGATCTTAAAGTGGAAATCTCAGATATGTGGCACATGAGGACATCAATAATTTCAATTGTAGTTGGAGACTTCAGCTTGATTGGAAAAGTTCCGATAGACACATTGAAGGGATTCTTGGTAACCTATGCCTAAAAGAAATACAAAAAAAATTGTACTCGCAAGTACAGCTCACACATTACGAAAGAGGTTTATCTATATAAATTATGTGATCTTTGTTTTTTGTTTGTTTGTTTTTATTTTGTTTTTACAAAAATGATCAGTGAAAAATGTCATGAGGCCATTTTTAACTTTAGGTCTCTTGTTGGGACCCGGGAGGAAAGGTGTCTAAAACAGAAATCCAAGTAAATAATAATAATAATAATAATAATACCGTTCATGGGAAAGAGATGTAATAAAATCGTATGAACACCACTCAGACAAGGTTACAGACATAGGAATTACATTTTTATAAGATTTTACAATTCACATAGACAGAACAATCAAATGTGATTGTTCAAAAAAGAACAAAATGTGCTTTGTTATTGATATAACAATTCCTGCAGATTGTAAAATATCTTTGAAGATCTTCAAAAAAACTATCAAAATACAAGGATCTTGAAGTAGAAATCTCAAAAATGGGGTACATGAGGGCATCCATAATTCCAGTTGTAGTTGTCCTTGAGGACACATGGCACAGTGGATAAAGGCGTTGGTTAGATCCAGTAACAAGACCCAAAGAGTGTGAGTTCAATACCCGGTTAAGGCAGTGGAGAACTTTCAGAGGGAAATTAACAGGAGATAACTGATAACTGACATCCATTAAAACATGGCACGTGGAACTGAACAGTCTACCCCAGTGAGCGAAATAAAGTGTTCAGTTCGACATTCCAACCACCTGAAGAAGGCCGGAGCGTATAACGGCCGAAACGTTGTAATAAATATGGTGACAAAGATGAGGACAATGGTTCGAATAATGTAAATAATGTGCATAATACCTCATCTCAGAAATATAGACAGATACAACAGGTATTGTTTTCATGGTTCTTGATCTTAACTGACCTTTAACATATACTTGTTTTGTCTTGGTGAATTAAGTTGAGTTACAGTAAATATTCCAATCAATAACACTGATTTGTTTTTCATTTACATGGCCATTACCAGTTGGATATGTCTTTTAGGGTTTGACGCACTCGGCATTTATGTCCAAGAACGGAAGTAGTTGGAGAGCCAAACCACGCTCTTGTGAACAGGAGTAGAGGTTTATCCCTTGTTTCCAGTTTAGGATTGGGTTTCTGGTTCCTTCTAAAGTTTACTTCAACTCTATACTTCTAACATCTCTAGCATTTATAATATTGCTGTGCTTCCGGTTAATTCTAAAGTCTTTTCCTTTACTTTCGGTCGTCTCGTGCGTCTTAGTGGCGCCATCGCCTTGCTTGGGGTTAATTGATTCAAAAAAAAAAAAGAAAAAAAAGTCAGTTTTTTTTTTATATTTGAGAGATGAGACAGCAAATGGGTGTCACATCTCGATCTTTTTCTTCTTCTTTGTGCCGTGTCCCTTCAGGACTTGGGTGATCATGGCTCTTCACAATTTCCCATCCGCTGTAGCTCTTTTGCTATCCTTTTGCTATCTGTCCTAATCCCTGTTCTGACAACCGTTTACACAAGAACGTTCGTTAACGTATTCATTGCTTGTTATCTGTTTCTCTTGCTTTCAATATGTCCCGCGAGTGTCGAATTTTCCAAACATTCTTTCCTCATTACGCGCCCCCGTAATTTCAAATGTCTCTTTCTGATTGTAAGTATGTATCCTTTTTGTTTCAGTTGTCCTTAAAACTACCTCGTTGCTCACATGTTCTGTCCATGATACCATGCTCTTAGTGTTGGCATTTTTGTTCTTTGTTAGTGAACCTTGGCCAGTAGATAATGTAAGTCTAAGACAGTTGTTGTAGAAGTTATCGCATCCTTCCTCGGCTTTTCTGGTCAATACAGATTAGTCTGTCATTACCGTTGCTATAGACGTATCATCATCGTCATCAACATCATGATCCCATCGTCATCGTCATCATCGTCATCAGTGCAATTATTAGTATCAGCATTTTGAAAATTAGATTCCAACATTATCAATAAACTTGGCCGCCCTTGATTCTATTGCTTCCATTACCGCCAACACCCGGCACGTTTTCAATCAGCGTTACTCATTGCCTCTCTCCTTACGTTTCTCCCTCTTATTTTCGAGTCTCATTTTAAGCAGCCTAACTGTGACCATCACTATTTCCGCCATTCCTAACGCCAATCCGGAGCACTTTTGCAAACATAATTCTTTCGGAGTGATTAGGAAAAGAAAGTAGAAAGAAAGCAAATATATTATAAGAAAAAAAAAAAAAACTGCAATAAAGAGAAAGAGAAAGATAAATAGAGAAAAGTGGGAGGGTGTGATGGTCGGGGAAAATAGAAATTGGGAAAGTGGGGTGGATGTGATACAGAAAAGAGTGATGTATGCGCTGATGAGAATTAAGGGCAGATGAGAAAACAGGCTGGATTTAAGAGTGTCTTTCTTGACAAAGGTACAAAGAACTAAAGTGGTTGTTCTGAGATAGTTATCAAAAAGAAAAAGAGAGTCAGAAGGAAAATTAGAATGGGGAGGCGGGGGAGAAGAAGAAGAAGAAGAAGAAGGAAAAAGCAAAAGAAAACAACAGAGGAAAAAAAAGAAATTAAATGAAGCAAAAAAATCAGACAAAAAAGAAATAAAAAGAAGCAAGAAAAATAAAAGAAAAAGAAATTAACAAATAAATAGAAAAGATATATAAAAACAAAAGACGGAAAAAGGAAGAGAAAGAAAAGGGGAACGAAATATAAAGAAATAGAAAATAAAATAAAAATGAAAAAAGGAAAAAAAGAAGAGAATGACTAAAAGAAAAAAGAAGAAAAGAAAAAAGAGCAAATAGAACAACACACAAAGAATAGGAAGACAAAAGTGACCAAATGAAATAAAAAGAAAAGAAGAAAAAAAAGAAAGAAAGATATCCATGCAGAAACAATAAGAAGTCCAAAGAGACCAACGGACAAAGTAAAGAATAAAAGAAAGAAAAAATGATATCAACGCAGAAAGAGTCGGAGGACCAAAGAGACCAAAAGAAACAAAGAGAAAAGAAAAGAATAAAAGAAAGAAACAATGATATCAACGCAGAAAGAGTTGGAGGACCAAAGAGACCAAAAGAAACAAAGAGAAAAGAAAAGAATAAAAGAAAGAAACAATGATATCAACGTAGGAAGAGTTGGACGACCAAAGAGACCAAAAGAAACAAAAAGAAAAGAAAAGAATAAAAAAAAGAAACAACGATACCAACGCAGAAAGATTTGTAGAAAGAAAGAGAGCAAAAGAAACAAAAAGAAAAGAAAAGAATAAAAAAAAGAAACAATGATATCAACGCAGAAAGAGTTAGAGGAACAAAGAGACAAAAAAAAAAAAAAAAAAAAAAGAAAAGAAAAGAATAAAAGAAAGAAACAATGATATCAATGCAGAAAGAGTCGGAGGACCAAACAGACCAAAGAAACAAAATGAAAAGAAAAGAATAAAAGAAAGAAACAATGATATCAACGCAGAAAGAGTTGGAGGATCAAAGAGACCAAAAGAAACAAAGAGAGAAGAAAGGAATAAAAGAAAGAAACAATGATATCAACGTAGAAAGAGTTGGAGGACCAAACAGACCAAAGAAACAAAATGAAAAGAAAGGAATAAAAGAAAGAAACAATGATATCAACGCAGAAAGAGTTGGAGGATCAAAGAGACCAAAAGAAACAAAGAGAGAAGAAAGGAATAAAAGAAATAAACAATGATATCAACGTAGAAAGAGTTGGAGGACCAAACAGACCAAAGAAACAAAATGAAAAGAAAAGAATAAAAGAAAGAAACAATGATATCAACGCAGAAAGAGTTGGAGGACCAAAGAGACCAAAAGAAACAAAGAGAAAAGAAAAGAATAAAAGAAAGAAACAATGATATCAACGTAGAAAGAGTTGGAGGACCAAACAGACCAAAGAAACAAAATGAAAAGAAAAGAATAAAAGAAAGAAACAATGATATCAACGCAGAAAGAGTTGGAGGATCAAAGAGACCAAAAGAAACAAAGAGAGAAGAAAGGAATAAAAGAAAGAAACAATGATATCAACGTAGAAAGAGTCGGAGGACCAAACAGACCAAAGAAACAAAATGAAAAGAAAAGAATAAAAGAAAGAAACAATGATATCAACGCAGAAAGAGTTGGAGGACCAAAGAGACCAAAAGAAACAAAGAGAAAAGAAAAGAATAAAAGAAAGAAACAATGATATCAACGTAGAAAGAGTTGGAGGACCAAACAGACCAAAGAAACAAAATGAAAAGAAAAGAATAAAAGAAAGAAACAATGATATCAACGCAGAAAGAGTTGGAGGATCAAAGAGACCAAAAGAAACAATGAGAAAAGAAAGGAATAAAAGAAAGAAACAATGATATCAACGTAGAAAGAGTTGGAGGATCAAACAAACCAAAAGAAACAAAAAGAAAAGAAAGGAATAAAAGAAAGGAACAATGATATCAATGCAGAAAGGTTTGGAGGAACAAAGAGACCAAAAGAAACAAAAAGAAAAGAAAAGAATAAAAGAAAGAAACAATGATATCGACGCAGAAAGAGTTGGAGGATCAAAGAGACCAAAAGAAACAAAGAGAAAAGAAAAGAATAAAAGAAAGAAACAATGATATCAACGTAGAAAGAGTTGGAGGATCAAACAGACCAAAAGAAACAAAAAGAAAAGAAAGGAATAAAAGAAAGAAACAATGATATCAACGTAGAAAGAGTTGGAGGACCAAACAGACCAAAAGAAACAAAGAGAAAAGAAAAGAATAAAAGAAAGAAACAATGATATCAACGTAGAAAGAGTTGGAGGACCAAACAGACCAAAGAAACGAAATGAAAAGAAAAGAATAAAAGAAAGAAACAATGATATCAACGTAGAAAGCGTTGGAGGACCAAAGAGACCAAAGAAACAAAATGAAAAGAAAAGAATAAAAGAAAGAAACAATGATATCAACGTAGAAAGCCTTGGAGGACCAAAGAGACCAGAAGAAACAAAAAGAAAAGAAAAGAATAAAAGAAAGAAACAATGATATCAACGTAGAAAGCCTTGGAGGACCAAAGAGACCAGAAGAAACAAAAAGAAAAGAAAAGAATAAAAGAAAGAAACAATGATATCAACGCAGAAAGAGTTGGACGACCAAAGAGACCAAAAGAAACTAAGAGAAAAGAAAAGAATAAATGAAAGAAACAATGATATCAACGTAGAAAGAGTTGGAGGACCAAACAGACGAAAAGAAACAAAAACAAAATAGAGGAATAAAAGAAAGAAACAATGACATCAATGCAGAAAGAGTTGGAGGACCAAACAGACGAAAAGAAACAAAAAGAAAGGAAAAGAATAAAAGAGAGAAACAATGATATCAACGTAGAAAGAGTTGGAGGACCAAACAGACCAAAAGAAACAAAGAGAAAAGAAAAGAATAAAAGAAAGAAACAATGATATCAACGTAGAAAGATTTGGAGTACCAAAGAGACCAAAAGAAACAAAAAGTAAGGAAAAGAATAAAAGAAAGAAACAATGATATCAACGCAGAATGAGTTAGAGGAACAAAGAGACCAAAAGAAACAAAAGGAAAAGAAAAGAATAAAAGAAAGAAACAATGATATCAACGTAGAAAGTGTTGGAGGACGAAAGAGACCAAAAGAAATAAAAAGAAATGAAAAGTAGTATAAAAGAAAGAAAGAAAGGCTGGAGATAGGATTGCTGAAGAGACCAAAAGAAAAAAGTTAAGAAGAAAGAAGTAATGAAGAAACAAGAAAGAAAGATATCAACGCAGAAAGAATAGGAAGACCAAAAGAAACAAAAAGAAAAATATAGAAAAGAAAAGAATAGTAAAAGAAAGTAACAATGATAGTAATGTAGAAAGAATCAGAAGTCTAAGGAGTTCAAACGCATAAACTAGTATACAAAGAATTAAACTGGCTCATCTGAAAAATTTATATATATATATATATATATATATACGAAATAATAAAAGATAAAGAAAAAATAAGAAAGACACGAAGGGAAGAATCAGAATACCAAAGCGATCAAAAGAAAAAGTAGAGAAGAGGAAAAAAGTGTAAAAGAAAGTAAAAGATAGCAACCGAGCGAGAAAAAGCAGAAAAATAAAAAAGTAAAAAGAAGAATAAAATAAAGTAACAATGATAGCAACGCAGAAAGATAAGAAGACCAAAGAAATCAAAGGGTAAAGGAAGAATACAACATAGCAAAGAAACAAAAACAAAAGAATAGAACAGAAAAATAAATGATGAAAAGAAAAATAGCAACTCAGAAAGAAGTAAAAAATATGAAAGGAAAATAAAATTAAATAAAATTAACGCAGAGTGCAGCAGAGAAATACGAAAAGAACAAAGTGACCATAAGTAAATATGAAATGTAAAGAATAATAATGGATTATAGTAACGATAGCATCGTAGGAACAATAACGAAGGGATAAAAAGAAAAAAGAAAAGAAAAAGAAAGTAAATAAAGTATAAAATATGGTAATGTAGAAAGAATATGAAAACCAAAGAAGCCAAAAGAAAAATAAAGTAAAAGAAGAATAAAAGAAAACAAAGATAGCAACATAGAGAGTAAGAAAACCAAAGGGACGTGATGCAAAAATAAAATAAATAAAAGAACAATAAAAGAAAGCAACAAAGATATCAACGTAGAGAGAATATGAAAAGTGGCCAAAAGAAAAAATAAAATGTAAAGGATAATAATTGACAATAATAACGATAGCAACGTAGGAACAAAACTAAAGAGACCAAAAGAAAAAATAAAATGAAATAAAAGTAAAGAAGAATAAAAGAAAGCAGCAAAGACAACAACGTAGAGAGAAAAATAAAATAACAGAAAATAAAAGAAGAAACAGAAAAATAGAAACAATAAAGATAGCAACGTAGAGAGAGTAAGAAAACGAAGGAGACGTAAAGATAAAAAAAGAAGGATAAAAGAAAGCAACAAATATAGCAACGTAGGGAGAATATGAAACCAAATAGGCTAAAAGAAAAAATAAAACAAAAGAATAAAAGGAAACAAGAAAGATAGCAACATAGAGAGAATAATTAACCCCAAGAGACGTAAAGAAAAATAAAGTAAAATAAAATAAAAGAAGAATAAAATAAAACAAAGATAGCAACATAGAGAGAATATGAAAACGAAAGCGACCAAAAGAAAAAATAAAAGAAATCAACAAAAATAGCAACGCAGACAGAATAAGAAATCCAAAGAGACGTAATACAAAAAGAAAATAAATTAAAATAAAAGAAGAAATGAAAGCAACAAAATTAGCAACGTAGAGAGAATAAGAAGACCAAAGAGACCAAAAGAAAAATATAAAATAAACCCCAAGAGACGTAATGAAAAATAAAATAAAAGAAAAGAAGAATAAAATAAAACAAAAAAGTTAGCAACGTAGAGAGAATATGAAAACGAAAGAGACCAAAATAAAAAATAAAATAAAAGAAGAATAATAAAAAGCAATCAAAATAGCAACGTAGAGAGATTATGAAAACCAAATACCAAAAGAAAAAATAAAATAAGAATAAAATAAAGCAACAAAAATATCAACGAAGAGAGAATATGAAAACCAAAGAGGCTCAAAGCATAAATAAATAAATAAAATAATATAAAATAAAAAAAGAATGAAAGAAAGCAACAAAGTTAGCAACTGTCTATATTTCTGAGATGAGGTATTATGTACATTATTTACATTATTCGGACTATTGTCCTCATTTTTGTCCCATATTTATTACAACGTTTCGGCCTTTCAGTATCTGTCTATATTTCTGAGATGAGGTATTATGTACACTATTTACATTATTCGGACTATTGTCCTCATCTTTGCTGCCATATTTATCACAACGTTTCGGCCGTTGTACGCTCCGGCCTTCTTCAGGTGGTTGGAATTTCGAACTGAACCCTTTATTTCACTCACCGGGGTAGACTGTTCTAGTTCCACGTGCCATGTTTGATGAATGTCAGTTATCAGTCATCTCCTGTTTATTTCTATTTATTTATGTAAATAATGAAAGTTAGCAATGTAGAGAGAATTTGAAAACCAAAGAGATGTGAAGATAAAAATAAAAGAAAAGAAAAGAAGAAAAGTAAGCAACAAAGATAGCACCGTAGAAAGAATAAGAAATCCAAAGAGACCAAAAGAAAAAGAAACGAAAAGAAAAAAAAGATAGTAACCCAGAAAGAATAGAAGATCAAAGAGTTTAAAGGAAAATGAAAGAACATAAAAAAGATAGCATGGTAGAAAGAATCGAAAGGAAGCCAAAAGAAAAACAAGAAAATAAAATTAAAAGAAAGTAACAAAAATAGCAACATAGAAAGAATCTGAAAACCAAAATGGCAAAAAAAAAAAAAAAAAAAATGAGAAAAGAAAAATAAACGAATGAAAGAAAGATAACAACGGAGAAAAAATTGAAAAAAGAAAAGAAAAAGTAACAAAGATAGCAACGGAGAAAGAATCCGAAGATCAAGTATGGCAAACGATAAGCACAGAAAAATAAAAAAAATAACATAAATAGCAACGTAGAAGAAATCAGAAAACCAAAAAGCCAAAAAAAAAAAAATAAAAATAAATAAATAAATAAAAAAATGTTAAGAAAATAAAAATAAAAGAAAAAGTAACAAAGATAGCAACGGAAAAAGAATCCGAAGATCAAGTATGGCAAACGATAAGCACAGAAAAATAAAAAAAAACATAAATAGCAACGTAGAAGAAATCAGAAAACCAAAAAGCAAAAAAAAAAAAAAAAATAAATAAAAAAAAATGTTAAGAAAATAAAAATAAAAGAAAAAGTAACAAAGATAGCAACGGAAAAAGAATCCGAAGATCAAGTATGGCAAACGATAAGAACAGAAAAATAAAAGAAAATAACATAAATAGCAACGTAGAAGAAATCAGAAAAGGAAAAAAAAAAAAAAAAAAAAAAAAAAAAGGGAGAAAACAAAAATAAAAGAAAAAGTAACAAAGATAGCAACGGAGAATGAATCCGAAGACCAAACAAGCCAAACGCATTGATCAGGAAAAAGAGTGGATTTGAGTTCGTCCTTCTTAACTGGGGTACAAAGACCTAAACAGGCTGATCTGAATGTTTTATAAAAATACTAAAACGAAATAGCAACAAAAAAAAGAAAGAAAAGAAAAGAAACAAAAAGAAGAAAAAAGTTATACAAGTAAAAAAATTAATAAATAAACAAAAAACATGAAAAAAAAGGAAAAAACAAGGATTAAAAAAAGAGAATAAAGAACAAAGAGAGGGAATATAAGAAAAAGAATGGAAAGGAAAAAGAAAAGAAAAAAGAAAAGAAAGATAGAAGAAAAATGAAAGATGAAGAAAGGGTAATAATCGGAAATTTCTCAACTGACGAGGAAACTGTAAGCGGTATCTGCATAATTACGCTAGACAGAGATAGAAAGAAAAAAAGATAGACATTAAGAGAGATAAGGAAAGAACGAGATAATGTGAGAAAGATAGAGATAGAGAAAAAAAAGGGGGGGTCTGTAATAAAGAGAATAGTTTTGAAAGAGCTTTCCACCAATTTGTTGTTGAATATCGACGTTGTTTTACGCTTTCCCTTATCTCCGTTCCCAGTAATCGTCTTAGTCCTGATTTCACTTTTGAATGCCGGGAGGCCCGTTTTGGTCATCTGATCTCATCACTGCCTATAATACGCAGCGAATAATTCTGAATCCTGATTCTTCACAAGTGATTTTTCTGACGACTCTGTCGGAGTGTTATAAATCTATAAGGATCGTCTTTTGGATCATTGTTGGCCCCACTCCCTTCCTCAGCAACATGACAGCTATCAGCCAAAGGTGATTGGAACAAGAAACACTGAAGAGAGAAACTTACATTTATATCTATCCACGCAATCATAATTCTTACCATTTCTTTCTTTCTTTCTTTCTTTCTTTCTTCATCCTGCTTGTTATTTTCTTATGAAAATTTCTTTCTTTCTTTTTTCTACACCCTGCTTTTCTTTTTAATGCTAATTTCTTTCTTTCTTTCTTTCTTTCTTTCTTTCTTTCTTTCTTCATCCTGCTTGTTATTTTCTTATGAAAATTTCTTTCTTTCTTTTTTTCTACACCCTGCTTGTCTTTTTAATGCTAATTTCTTTCTTTCTTTCTTTCTTTCTTTCTTTCTTTCTTTCTTTCAATTTCTGATAAACTTTCTTCTATATTTTAAATTCTAATTCGTTAATTTCATATTTTTAATTCGGATTCATATATATATATATATATATATATATATATATATATATATATACAAAATACTTTTTTAATGGATTTATTTTTAGCCCCACATTTGATTGTTTCAAAAGTTATTTTTAGTGGATATCTGTATTTGGAATAGATGCTCTATTTTTATTTTAAACAATGTGTATTACATCTATTGGCTAGGACACTAATAAAGAAAGTGTGCTGTCTGACAAGGTCGGGACCTGCTCCAGCCACTTCAAGAAAAACCACCGCCCAATCCGGCGTGCCCTAGACAGTATCGGCTGGCGATTTCTTCTTCCTTTTTCCGCTTTATATGAGGCGTACTTTACTAGTGTATTCGAGAGACTACCGCTAAATGGATCTCATTCACCCCCACAACCATTGGGCGTTGTCCATTTCGAGTTACGGTAAAGAACCCCGTAGACATAATATCAGAACACTAGGCACTTTGTATATTTGCATTGTTTCATTTTTTTCATGTACGTCTATACACACACACACACACACACACACAAACACACACACACACACACACACACACACACACAGATATATATATATATATATATATATATATATATATACCAGCTATATATTTCGTTTTTCATATTCAGATATTAAGCCTTAAAAAACATGAATTAAAAAACAAACAAACAAGGTCTTGGTCATTATCAAGAATTTCAAACAGTTTTCGTAACTTGTATACACAAAAATACACTATAAACCAAAGCTTTGAGGCCACACTCTGGATTGGATAATTAGTAAGTTTCATGCCTTCTTTGATACGTCCTGACCTGGCATCTCGACTACAGTCACTCTCTCACAGACGTGATATGGCTTCCCTCTGTCTTTTCTGCTACAAATATTTTCATGGCAACTGCTCTGACAAACTAATTTCACTGGTACCCCAGCTGTATGAATTCAAGCGTGCTACTAGGTTGTCCTCTCGGTCCCACCCTTTCCCTTTCGAAACAGTTAAATGTGACCGCCTCTTCTGCTCCAAAAGCTTATTCTTTCGCACTTCCCGACAGTGGAACTCCCTTCCTCTTACTTGCTTCCCTGATAGCTATAATCTTCAAATATTCAAATGTAATGTCAATCGAAATCTTCTGACGCCTTGGTCTTGATCCCAGTCTTTCTCTTTATACTTTCCTCAAACACCTCTCTTTACTCTTACTCTCACTCTCTGTAACCCCTTGCGTGCTAGTGACACTCCCGCCTGGCTTGGGATGACATCTTCTAAAAAAAAAAAAAAAAAACGAGAAAAGAGCCAGTATGTTGAAACTATTTAACCTATTAGTAGATGGCATCCAATCTATTAGAGAGTGAGTTGTCTAAAATATAAAAATCACCAACCTTAAGGTTAACATTAGCCAGAAATGTAAAAGAGTTAAAATTTTAAACAGTAATGTGTTACTTTTGTTATTATTGCTATTATTATTATTATTATTGAGTATATGATAAACCATTTCAGGGAGATAAAGTCCCTATGACTCATAATGAGTTAGTAAACTTGTTTTGAAAAAGGCAGGTAATTTTTAGGTGATTCATCGAAGTCTCGAGGTTTCCCCAAATTTTTGGACAAACTTTTTAAACAGTGACGTTTTGTGGATGCAGTGGCTTTTCAACAATCTTCCTTAGATTTTCATCAGCCGAAATGCGACAATTCTGCTTATTAACGAATCCACCAAGATGAAAATGGGCTTCATCACTAAAGAGGATTTTCTGCGGAAAATCTTCATCGGCTTGTCTTTGCTCGTGAACCCGACTGATGCTCCAAATGGTCAGCAGGTTTCAGTTCTTGTGTCAGTTGAATTTTGTCAGCGTGTAGAAACAAATCTTTTGTCAAAATTCAATGTAACGTTGTTGTGGAGAGGTTCATTTCCTGCGCACGATAACGAATAAACTACATCCGCGTCCTGGGTACGACAATAAACTACGTCCAGCAGCAAGGCCTCTGATAATATGTTTTTGAAAAAATAATGTTGACAGTTGTACGTTTTTAAAAAAATATTACCAGCTATACGTTTTTTTTAAAGAATAGTGTTGCCAGCTATACGTTTTTGAAAAATAATATTACCAGCTATACGTTTTTTGAAAAATAATATTACCAGCTATACGGTTTTAAGGGAAAAATATTAACAGAAATAGATTTTTGACACAACAAAAGTATTACCAGGAAAAAAAAGTTGTCGGCATTAAATGAGCCATTGAGGTTGATGTGCCGTAAAACAAACCAAACCAAACTAAACTACGATCCAAAAGCAGAAATCGTATTGGCTTCGAATGACTATTATATAGGAGCATTAATTATACATAAATATGATGATGGTTACATAAAAGCCGTCGTACATGCTTCGAGTTCACTACTACCGCCAGAAAAACTAAAACCAGATCGAAAAAGAGACGTTCGTAATAATATCTGAAGTGGAAAAATTTCACAAATTTATTCATTGATTTTTCATTTGGAGACAGACCATCGACCTCTATTATCAATTTATGGTTCGAAAAAAAAATGGAATTCCTTCGTATACAGCGAATAGATTACAACGCTGGGGTACCATCTTATTAAATTCCGATTTCAGGATGGAATACCAACTGTTTAGAAAATTAGGGCGAATAGATTACAACGCTGGGGTACCATCTTATTAAATTCTGATTTCAGGATGGAATACCAACTGTTTAGAAAATTAGGACATGCTGATGGTTAATCCATATTGATACCAAAAAATACTGAATCGTTTGAGAACACTTTTATTGCAGCATTAAAAAGTGAAATAGAAATTAAAAATATATTATGCAATGTAGTACCCGAACTACCAGTTACCTTGAAAGAAATAAAAGTAAAAGCAGAACAAGACATATTTATTTCGAAAATAATAAAAAAAAACGCGGAAAAGAAAGAGACGATTTTTAGAACGCAATCCAAACTTGAACGCTTACTCGCTATGTGACGGAGTTCTGATATTTACACAAAAAGTAGTAACACCTAGCATATTGCAAAAGCGGATATTAGATGAATTTCATAGTGAACATCCGGGAATTTCAAAGATGAAATCTCTTATGAGAAGCAATGTATATTGGACCAAAATCGACCAAGATATTGAAAAATTAGTAAAAGCCTGCGGACATTGTGCTCTGGCAGCTAAATTATCTACCACTAAATTACAACGTTGGCCAAAGACAAATACATCCGTGGTCAAGACTGCACATAGATTTCGCAGGTTCAATGAACGGATCACATTATCTTGCGGTAGTGGATAGCTTTACTAAGTGATGTAAAATTTTTAAGTGCACCCCCCCCAACCCCCCAAAAAAACAGTTCGACGGTTACAGTGAATTTTTACACGAACTGTTTGCAAGATATGGCATTCTGGAACTTGGATAACAGTACACAATTCAGTGCTTAAAAATTTAAAGTTTTTTGTAAAATGTTCTTGATTGAACATATTAATACCCCGCCGTATCACCCAAGGTCAAACGGACATGCTTGAACGATTTGTGTGTACTTTTAAAAGAGCTTTTAAAAAAGTAAGTAAGTAACGCCATCAGGTGTGTTGCCGGCAGAATTGATGCTAGGAAGAACAATTAAATCGGTGATCCAAAAATCAGGTCAAAAAAAGAATAAGAACGGATAATAAAAAGGACACAAAATTTTTCGAAATTGTTTTTTTCAGAGTATATAAAAATAGAAAAGAAATGTGGGAAGATGGCGTAATTAGGAAAAATGATATATATGGTAAATGGAAGAAAATGGGAACACAAAAGTACTGCATGATACTTTGATGTACCAAAAACGCACAATAATGATTACCAGAAAAAGGAAACACAAGGAAAATTTTGAGGTTGACCCAAAATGAAAGAAATACAAAGTTCAGTGCGTTGGCGAACTCACAAGAAAGTGGAGGGGGTGAATATTAAGAAATAAAATATTTATTAATAAAAAATCTCAAAAAGGTGTGGGGATTGTGGAGTAAATAAAACACCCCGGTAACACAAATGAACTAGGCAAGACGCCTTAAATAAAGAACATCAAGTGAGTCAGGGAAGTCTGTCGTCGTCTGGCAGTCTGCTATCTGGTTCGCAATTGTCAAGTTCCCTTCTTCGGTAAGAGTGCGATTCGGTTGGAGATCTGTCTATGGGCGTAGACTCGGCTGACTTGACAGTGGAAAATGTCCTATCCCACGGTTGACCATTGGCCCGAGTGTACGCGCTCGGGTTCCCCACACTAAACACGACATTATGTCATATCTCGTTTCAGTGGGGAGACTAGGTAAATACCGGTCAGTTGGTGTCAGTCCAGTGGTGTCAGTCCAGTGTTCGTTAAAGCTTACGGTTTGTACTTAACAAAACTCTTTTTTCTCTGTGTGCAACAGATTAAATTTTGCGAAGACTATTATTCTTTTTTTGATTCTACGTTCATTTTTTTTCAAAGACGGCAAATGTTTTTAAGTTGTTTTTGAGAATATTTATTTTACTTTGATTGCATATGTTGCGATTTTTTTATTTTGTTTTTGATTTTCAGTCTACATTCTATTTTTATTTTTTTCACACCACAGCAACAAGCCATTTTTCTTTTTATTATATTTGTTACACAATCTTTTTTATTAATATTTTTCATTTCTTGCTTTTAATTTTGCTGTTAGCGTTTAAGTCTTTTCTTTCCTTATTCGTTAAAAGTCCCTGACTTTAAGCTCAAGTATTTTCAAAATTTTATTTTCTAAGTTAATTTTTAATTTTTTATACGCTAGACTTGTTTGTCGAATTTCTTTTTATTTCGGCCATTTTGATTTCTTTACAGGTGTAACTTTTTTTTTTGACACGTGCATTGAACTTCTTTCAGTCTTCCTTGTTAAATATTTTGTATTGATTTTGTTATTTTTTTGTTTAATTTAGAAAACTCCAATTTTGCGTTGTTTTATTGTTCGTGACTTTAAAGAAAACTTCATTTGATTTCACTTGTTAAACCATTTTTTTAAAAATTTTCTTTCATCTGCTGTTACTCCAGTATTTTTTGTCTTTCGTTTTTATTTTTTTTCTTATTACTATATGTTAAACTAGTTTTATTTTTTCTCCCACACTTTGTAAGAATAGTTTAATTAGTGTCTTATATACTTTTTACTGTTTCTTTCAATCTCGTTTTGTCCATTGTTTATTTTATTTCCCCCATTATAGATATTTTATTTTGTTTTTCTTGTATTTTTTTTAACTTTTGCCTAAAAAGAAACAAGGCAAACACACACACACACACACACACACACACACACACACACACACACACACACACACACACACATTCACTTTCTTTTTTCCAGAGAAATATTCCTTGGAAAAAAATCTCAAAAAATCAAAATGGCCGACAAACGTCGGACTATTAAAAAGACTTATTTAAGACCACCTCTAAGGTGGACCCACCTGATAAAACTTAGAACAACAGCCTAATTGTTCGGAGGTTGAAAAAAAAAACGGAAAAAGAAAACGAAAATCAAATGTATGGCGAGAGATAACATTCAAATTGTCAGGATTGTACTAATGAGAACTCAACTTCAAATAAGATTGCTGTCAATGCTGATGCTGAGGATTCGCCCTTTTGCTGGAATCCCCCCTAAATGTGTAATCAACATTTTGGAGGTTTTGGAAAGAGCTAAGCATTGCACACACCTTGTAAAAGAAGGTGGATTCTTAGAAGACACTGAAACGCTAAAGAAGATAGATAAAATAATCGTGTCGGTTTTCATGGTCGACAAGCGTTCGTGCAAAATTTGTTATTCCACGAAAAGCTCCTGCAAAATTATTACGCTCAGCCGAGATCCCAGTCCATACGTGAAAAAAACATGAGGCACACCAAACACTACACCCAGTCCCTACTCCAAAAAACAAGAAATGCCCCCACCTAACAAAAGACAAAGAAATCCTTTCGTCGAGGCAAAAGAAAAAAAAAAGGAAGAAAAGATCAAAATTAACATATAATTTAGTGAAGGACGTCTGCTGCATTTCTCTGGTTCAGGCAGAGAGAGCGAGAAAGTATGGAAATAGAAAAGGAACTAAAATACCTTATTTCAATAAAAAAAAATACGGTTAGTACGATGTAGAAGATCCTCGGAATTTTCCTCAAGCCAAAAGCGTACTCACCGTAAGTCGAACTGGTTCGGTGGCCCGGCAGATATAAGGTGTGGTAGAGGAGTCCATCAACTCTTAAAATCACCCCACCTATTGCAGAAATTGAGAACGCAGAAGCAAAAAAATCTTCAACAACTTTTGTTCAGGGTGGGGCTCTCCCTAGACGGTTCCATTAAGAATGAAATGGGCCATGGGTCAATGGGACAGAGCGTCGGTGTCCTCACCCCAGCCATGTTTAATGCAGATCCCCAACCCTAATCGGACTGATAATGACACACTGGTTAGCTAATTTGAATGTCCGGACCGTGATTACAAACGCGGGCATTTATGAGAATTTTTGGGACTACGTTCAGGATCTGTTTACCAGGGTGCTCGATCTGAGCCCTGCCCTCGAGGCGGCTGAAGCAGCTGGATTCGAGTGTCCCATCACAGAGTCTGAGATTTTGGAAGCGCTGAAGCTGGTTGTTAGGGACAAAGCTCCGTGATGATATGGTCTTCCTTACGAACTATACTTTAGGCAGTTGTACATTCTTGTTCTCTTGCTGGAACTGATTTACAACAAATGTATGAAGCAGTGGTCTATACCTCAACGCTTCGCCTGTGGTGTGATCAAGTTACAACGCAAACACAAGAACAATGGGGATGGGATAGATAACTTTCGGCCTTTGACGATGTTGAAGATTTTAGCCAAGATCTTAGTCATCTTTTGGCTGTCCAGACTAGGCTGATTGGCTTTGAGAAAACTTGTGGTGTGAAGGGCAGGATTATTCAGAACACTCTTCATTTGGTACGCTTGATTATCGAGCAAGTCGACAGTGAAGCTGCGCTGATCAATTTAGATCAATCGAAGCCGTTCGATAGGTTTGATCATCAATTTCTGGAGGTTGTGCTTTCGGCGTCCGGTTTCAGGCCTTACTTTCGCAACTGGATCCGACTTCTGTATGCGTCACCTGGTGGAAGCTAATGGCGTACAATCGGAGTATTTTGGGTTGTCACGCTCCATTCGTCAAGGTTATCCACTTTCGCCTTTGCTTTACGTTCTTGCGTTGGAGCCTTTCCTTCGCAAGTTAAAGACGAATCCGGTCCTATACGGAATCTCCTTACCTGCGGCTAACACCTCGGCCAGGTACTCCGCCTATGCTGATGACATTTTAGTTCTTGTGTCGAGCAGAGTCAAGATTGATGAAATCGGCAAAGGATCAGTGGGTACGAGACGTTAATAAGATCAACTGCAATAAGTCTGTTGGCTTGCGATTTAAAGCATGGGAAGCGAGAAGTGCAAGAAAAGAAACTGTTAGCATAGAACTTACGGTTACATCTAGCCAGTTCAATTGTAAATTGAGACATTGTCGCTATTCTAGTTCTGCGCTTAAATTCATTACCATAGCGAAGAGGTCACCTGATAAATTACCATGAAGTTATTTATAGAAAAGGTTAAGGGAGGCAACGTTACGGCAGTGGGAAAATGATTAAAGCCGAGAGGCCAGATCGTGACCAATAATATTGCTAATTCTTCTTTGGGTTTTATTAAGGAGCTCTAGATAGATAGCAGGAGCACCGGACCATATGAGGCACCAACATTCCAAGCATGGACGAATGGTAGACTTATTGATATGTAAGATAAACTCTGGAGAGAAAAACTGTTTCACACGGCAGAGTTGTAATATTGGAATAAAGTGTCGCTGCCGACACTTGAGTCTGAACATAGATATCGAGTGAGCAAACACAGGCGATCCCATTATTGAATTAAGTAGACCACGTGACTATAGAGGAAACGCATAAGTAGGAATTAGCTTAGAGTCTAATTGATCGTCATTTCTAGTCTATCCTCTATTAGTTCTAGTCTGTCCTCTATACTATGAGGACCGCTATTGTCTACTCTATTCACTATACTATTTCTCGATTCGGATCACGATACGTATTACTATTCGGCGGTTAGTTTCGAGCAAGTATTATCGAGCAAGTACTATTAGTGCGAGTGATATTTGAAGACGTCTGACACCAGCTTTGTTCAACGGCTTTACTATAGTTGTACCTGCTATTACAAAGTCTCTACTCCAACGAGCATTACGAAAGTGACAACGAGTATTCGTTGACATTACAAAAACAGTGGACCAACTTTCTTGGCAGCTGACCTAGCAATAGATTCAACATAGTCTTTCCACTTAATGTCAGCCGAAAACGTTAGCCAGAGAAGGCGAAGCGAGTCACTCTCCTGGAGATCAGCACCATCCATACTGATGGAAGGCAGACAAAACAAAAATGATACGTGAAGTTTATAGGAAACTACAATGGATGATCGAACGTGTTTAAAGTTGAGCATACTTGCGGAACAGTGATCAATGGTCGAGTAGAACAGTTGAGGGTGATAGTGATCAAATCAAGTTATTATCCTAACATAATACGATGCAGAAGAAAGATAACACAAAATGCCCAAGTCCAGCGATAAAAATCATTTGGTTATGTTAGTCACTTTGGTGGGTGGCTTCTATACAATTTAGGAAAAATAAACATCATTAAATGTTCTATTCCTGAAACAAACTGTGATAAATGATGAAAAGTGGATAGTTTAACAACGCAGAACACAAGATAATGTGGGAGAAACGAAATGAAACAGTATTAATCATACCAAAAGACGGGTTTTATCTCAAAGAAGTGCTGTATAGATAGTAAAATTGGCAGAGAGTCAGCTACTGTAAAATTCTGGAAAACTAACCGATTGATTCGAACTATTCTGCTAGGACGTGGCCACTCCCACAACGTCCTGTCATTTGCTGCTCTAAATAATATTTTACTCTTTACCAATTCTTTTTGTCTTTGTCTTGCTTTCCATTCACCCAAGTTCGTTCATGAGGTTAATTGTTTTAACCTGTTTCTCCTGCATTCAGTATGTCTCGTGAGTGTTAATTTCTCTAAACACTCCTTCCTCATTATATGAACCAGAAACTTAAGCTGTTTTTTTCTGACTATAAAAGTCAGTTTATATTTTCTTTAGAATTCTCTCGTTGCTCACATGTTTTCGCACTTTCTTTTTGTTATACTACCTATTCTTTGGTAATGGACTCTCCCATAGATAATAAGTAGGAGTAGCAGTGGCAAGTCTGGCAGAATGGTGTTGAGCGCGTCAGTCGAGATTCGGACATTTGAAGTACCAACCATCACAACTAGATTGCTGCGCCATTGACTCTTATTTTCCAAGTTCCTAACGTTTTGTACATCGGACCTAATTTAGGACGACTTATTAGAAATACAAGCCTCCACTGTGAAAATACTCCACAACATTTTTACTCTCGGTGACCTCTTGCATCTTAGTCGCTTTATCACCTTACTTAAGGTGAAATGATTAAAAAGCACAAACAAATACTTTTTTCATGGTATTCTCAGCATTTGTCGGTAGAACGATATCTCTAACGACCACAAGTGTTCTTCATCTCTGAAGAGATTGTCCGTTCAACATTCAGTGCCATGCAGAAAAGTATATATTACTGGACTACCCGTGACCCGTTGGGTCACTGACGGTTTAGTTTATAAAACACCGAAGTTGATTTTAGCATTAAAAAATTGTCTGTTTGAGGAAAGTTAAAATAAAATACTGTATAAACAAATATTATTTTGAAGTCTTATTCACTACTTAAACTATTTTTTAAAATCAGATTAACTTAATTTTTTTTTAATATGCCAAAAAATATTTGTATCTGTCTTTAAATTATGAATATTTTCATTAATAAAATTGTTTGAAGAAAGTTAAAATAAAAATACTTACTACATCATCAACTCGTATATTTAAATCAGATTAACTTAAATCATTATGCGCCGGACGGACGGACGCACCATATAAGCACGCAACAATTGGAGAGAGGTGGAAAGAGAGAGGTGGAAAGAGAGGGAGGTGGAAAGAGAGAGAGAGAGAGAGAGGGAGGTGGAAAGAGAGAGTAGTCGAAAGAGAGAGCTAGCTGGAAAAAGGAGTAGTCAAAAGAGAGACCGAGGTGGAAAGAGAGATGTGGAAAGACATAGGTAGAAAGAGAGAGAGAGGTGGAAAGAGAGAGCTAGAAAGAAACTTAAATCACTATTATGCACCGGACGGACGGACGTCACACCACGCAAGCACGAATCGCAGACTTTTAGGATGAGATAGATAGATAGATAGATAGATAGATAGATAGATCAATTGAGCATAGTTTACTTTGTTTCTAATAATATTTCTTAATACATGGGTTATTTTTGAAAAGCCATCTTTCGCTGTTTCTTTGTTATTTTGTTAAGAAAATAAAGCCTGGTAGGTATTTTAATTCTCTTAGGACTGTGCTTCTTCAACTACGGAATGCTAGGGTCGCGAAAATTAAATTCTAACACTTGAATTTCAGTTTATATGTTATTTCACAAACACACAATATTTAACGTGATGCGCCACGCAAGCGCTCCGGTATTAAAAAGGGCAAAGTTTCTACAGATTATTGTTGTTAAAAGACGAAAAGATTATATTTTTAACCGAACAAAAATTTGATCTTGATGCTCTTTTTCAAAATGACTTATGGCACTTAATGCTATTTGCCAGATATTTCTGAGAAACTAAACGATATCAACGTGTCTCTTCAAGGAAAGAAAAGCGATATATTTTTTTCGGATGATAAAATTAGGGGTTTTATTAAAATGTCAACATTTGAAAGAATAGGGTGAAAAATGATTATTCGAAATGTTTCCGGTAATCGACGATTTTATAATTGAAAAGAATATCTGTCTATATTTCTTAGATGGGGTATTATGTACATTATTTACATTATTCGGACTATTGTCCTCATCTTTGTTGCCATATTTATTACAACGTTTCGGTCGTTGTACGCTCCGGCCTTCTTCAGGTGGTTGGAATGTCGAACTGAACCCTTTATTTCGCTCACTGGGGTAGACAGGAGATAATTGATAACCGACATCCATTAAACATGGCACGTGGAACTAGAACAGTCTACCCCAGTGAGCGAAATAAAGGGTTCAATTCGATATTCTCTGAGCTATCGAGTGACTCAAACTTGAAACATGAATTTACAAAAAAATCTTTGACTGAATTCTGGACCAGAGCTAAAGCTGAATTTCGCACAATTTCTGAAATGGTGCTACATGTTCTTTTGCCATTTAGCACTACATATCTATGTGAGACGACTTTTTTAGCTTTAACCCTTAATAAAACCAAATATCGTTCAACGCTAAAAAAACGTAGAAGATACTTTACGCCCAGCAGTGTCAAATATTATACCAAGGTTTAATTTGTTATGCAGCAAAAAACAAGCACTAACACCACATTGATTTTTATTTTAGTTTATTCTATTTAACTTTGTTTTATTTTTGGAGTTGAAATATTTGCTATATTTTTGGAGTTGAAACATCTACTTTGTTTTATTTTGGGGCTTGAAACATTTACTTTGTTTTATTTTGGGGCTTGAAACATTTACTTTGTTTTATTTGGGGCTTGAAACATTTACTTGGTTTTATTTGGGAGCTTGAAACATTTACTTTGTTTTATTTGGGGGCTTGAAACATTTACTTTGTTTTATTTTGGGGCTTGAAACATTTACTTTGTTTTATTTTGGGGCTTGAAACATTTACTTGGTTTTATTTGGGGGCTTGAAACATTTACTTTGTTTTATTTTGGGGCTTGAAACATTTACTTTGCATTATTTTTGGACTTGATACATTTACCATGCATTATCTTTTGGATTGAAACATTTATATTGTTTTATCTTTGGACGTGAAACATTTACATTGCTTTATTTTTGTACTTGAAACATTTTCTTTGTTTTATTCTTTAAATTGAAATATTTACTTTGCATAATTTTTGAGTTGAAATTTTTACTTTGTTTTATTTTTGAACTTGAAAATTTATTTTACTTTATTTTTGGACCTGAAACATTTACTTTTTACGTTTTATTTTTTGACTTGAAATATTTATTCTGTTTTATTTTTGGAGTTGAAACAAATCCTACAACATCTTTTAATTTGATTAATAATATAACTACTTTTTATAAGTTTATTCTTTAGCAAAAAATGAATTATTTGTGTATTTGTTTGTATGTTTTATTTCCTATTTAATACCGGGGGTCGCGACAAATGTTGTGATGCATGAAAGCTACGAATTCACGCAAGAGGTTACGGAGTCTTATACACATAGAACGATCATGACTATCACTGACAAGTTTGATCCATGTTTTTAGTTTTTATGAGAACGACATTGGCTCTTTAGGCCAGCAAGTGACTTGCAATGTTTATTACAAACGCAGCAATCCTAAATTGTTCTGTACAGGCCCTGGCCTGTTTTGCAAGTTCTGTTCCTGGTGCTCGCGTGTTTTTTATGTGACAGATGAAACCGGGGCAGTTTCTGTAGTCATACAACAATAGATGTTAAGATGTTAAGATGGCGGCAATTCCTGTGCTAAGATTACAATCCGGTACAGCTTGCACAACACCTCAAAGACTCACATCAACAATCTTAAGAATCACAAGCCCTATGCGGAATATTAGGATTAGCACTGAGGCTAATGTTGCTATCTCCTATATCAAAGGCGTGGAATCTATCACTCTTAGAGGGCTACATGCATATATATAAGTACATCTTACGCTTTTATACCACACATACACACATATATATATTAATATATATATATTAAGACATTTTATGTTTATACATTCTTTTTATAGATACAAATATTTAAGTAAATGCTCTATTTATAATAAACAGTATTAAACAACATTACCAGCCTGAATGTCGAGAAATTTTCAAAAGATAATATTCGTCTCCGGTAAATAAATATATATATATATAACATTTATATATATATATATATATATATATATATATATATATATATACATATATATTTGTATTGAACTCACAAACTTTGTGTCCTGTCACTGGATCTAAACAACGCCTTTATCCACTGTGCCATGTGTTAGATCCAGTGACTATATATATATATATATATATATATATATATATATATATATATATATATATGTGCCATGTGTTAGATCCAGTGACTATATATATATATATATATATATATATATATATATATATATATATATATATATATATATATATATATATATATATATATATATATATATATATATATATATATATATATATATATATATATATATATATATATATATATATATATATGTATAAGTCACTGGATTAACACATGGCACAGTGGATAAAACGTTGTTTAGATCCAGTGACAGGACACAAAGTTTGTGAGCTCAATACCCGGTTAAGGCAGTGGATAACTTTCAGAGATAAATTAACAGGAGATAACTGATAACTGACATCCATTAAACATGGCATGTAGAACTAGAATAGTCTACCCCGGTGAGCGAAATAAATCTTGTAAACCTACAATAAACCCCCATTTCGCCGTCCGGATACATAGAAATCTATGCTGTATCCCTATTCTTAGTCATGTCGATGTGAGCGAAAAGCTTAGAAAAAGACCGTTGCATGCACACAAGGAAGCGAAAGGTGAAAATAAACATTATGACGAGAAATAAAAATTCGAACCTGTCTCCAATATATTTCGATGTTTATGCACGGTCTGGTTTGGTATGTAAATGATATTTGAGACAAACTTCTGCCCTTTCTAAAATCTCCAACTAACAGATAAGCGTTTTCCCCACAACTCTTCGTTCTAACAACTACCTATCTCAACATCACAAAGTGCGAGAATTTTAGTTCTCTGTGTCGCGCCAGAAGGTTTTTCTCGTCTGAGTCCATCCTTCAAATCTACAAATCAACCATTCGTCCTTGCGTTCAATACTGCTACAATATATGGTCTGGTGCCCTTGCTGTTCATCTCGGGGTTTCTCGACAGAGACAGATATGCACTGTGGACTGTAGCTTCTCTCTGTCTTTTCTACAAATATTTTCATGGCAACTACTCTGACGAGCTACTTTCACTGATACCCCAACTGCAGGAATTTAAGCGTGCTACTGGATTGGCATCTCAGTCCCAACCTTTTACTGTCGAAACGGTTAAATGCAGCCGTCTCTTCTACTCCAACAGCTTCTAACCTCGCACTTCCCGACAGTGGAACTCCCTTCCTCTTACTTACTTCGCTGATAGCTAAAATCTTCAAATATTCAAATGTAATGTACATCGACATCTTCTGACGCCTTGATTTTGGTCCCCGACTTTCTCTTTATCCTTTCCTCAAACACCTCCCCTTTACTCTTGCTCTCACTCTCTGTAAACCCTTGCGTGCTAGTGGCACTCCCTCCTTGCTCGAGGTGATATGCACACACACACACACACACACACACACACACACACACATATATATATATATATATATATATATATTACAATGAATCATTCATACAAAAAATAGATTAGTAAAGTTAATGATATAAAATGGCGATATTCCTTCGCTAACAAAATTTAAAGGTACATTAACCTATCATTTTATATCTTTACTAATCTACTTTTTGTATGAATGATTCATTGTGACATAAATTGAACGGCACCACACACACAGACACACACACACACACACGTACACACGCACATATATATATATATATATATTTTCCTTGAAACTTCCACGTTGGCTGCATGTTCCGTCCATGGTATTCTTAGCATCAGCCTGTAGAATCACATAGTAAATAGATACATTTTGTTTTTTATTTTGTGAGAAAGACTTGCTATTTCAGTGATAATTTTGTAGCTATTTTCTTTGGTGATTTTATTATATTTTTTTCTTTTCGTATTGATTTTACTCAGGGCCCCAGCCACAGAACAGTTGTTATTAAACTGGTCTTACTGACCTTTTGCTGTTAAAGTGAGGGGGATTTTCGCTGGAGGCTTCACAACTGATGTCTTGAAGAAGACTTAACTGGTAAGTAAACGCGTTTATTGAAATGGTTTTCTTGTGAGAAAGAATAAAATATCATGAATATTACTTATTTAAAAATAAATATCATTTTATATTATTTTAGGACAATTTGAAATATTTCAAACTTAAATTTAGAATAAAAACGTTTGAGAATGTTTTATATTAAACTGAAAGAAAATAAAAAAAAGAAAAATGTGTGAGAGAAAAAGAAAAAGAAACCGGAATGAAAATAGGACGAAAAACTGAAATATGAAAGAAAAAAAGAAAGAAAGAAAAAAAAAAAAGAACGACATTCAGAAAGAAAGAGTAAAATGTAGAAATAAATGCAGGAAATTAAAAAATACACAAAAATAAATAAAATCGAAATATAGAAAAGAAGAAAGAATGAAAAATGGAAGGAATGAATAAAGAAAAATGCAGAAAAAGAAAAAAAAATGGAAAATTCAAAAAAGAAAAGCAGAAATGAGGAAAGAAAAAATGACATTTAAAAATGATATACAGAGAAACGGAAATTCAGAAAAAAAACAAAGAAATACAGAAAAGAACTTAAAGATAAAAATTTAGAAAAGAAAAAAACAGAAAAAAAGAAAGAAAATATGCAGAATAAATAAAAGAAATACAGAAATGAAGCAAGAAATTAATACAGAAAAGAAAGAAATATATAAAAATGAAAGATATGCGAGATAGAGAAAAGAAGAATAAAACGGAAACGCATAAAAGAAGAAAGATAGAAATACAGAAATGAAGAAGTCATACCGAAATCACATTAAAAAAATAGAAATTTGGTAAAAGAAAACAAAAATGCGGTAAGAAGAAAGAAAAAGAAAAATAGAAAGAAAGACATACGGAAACAAATAAAAAAAAAACGAAATGACGGAAAGAAGAAAGAAAAAATGCAGAAAAAAAGAAATGCAGGAAAAAAAGAAAGACAAAGATACTGTTAGGAATGAAATGTAGAAAAAGGAATAAAAACAAATTGCAGAAAAAAAGAAAGACGAAAACGCATGAAAAAAGAAATGCAGGAAAAAATAAATACGAAAATGGCGTTAAGAAGGAAATACAGCAAAAAAAGTAAGAAAAACAAATTGCAGAAAGGAATAAAGGTAAAAACTTAGAAAAAAAAGAAATACAGGAAAAAAAGAAAGTCAAAAATGGCGTTAAGAAGGAAATGCAGAAAAAAGGAATAAAACCAAATTGCAGATAAGAACTGCAAAAACGCAAAGAAAAGAAATGCAGGAAAAAAGAAAGACAAAAATGGCGTTAGGAAGGAAATGCAGAAAAAGGAATAAAAGCAAAATACATATAAGAACTGCAAAAACGCAAAGAAAAGAAATGCAGGAAAAAAGAAAGACAAAAAATGGCGTTAGGAAGGAAATGCAGAAAAAAGGAATAAAAACAAATTGCAGAAGAGAACTGCAAAAACGCAAAGAAAAGAAATGCAGGAAAAAGGAAAGACAAAAATGGTGTTAAGAAGGAAGAGAAAAAAAAGAAACATATTACAGTAAAGAAGAAAGGCAATAACGCAGAAAAAATATTCAGGTAAAAAGAAAGACAAAAAATTGTGTTAAGAAAGAAATGCAGAAAAAAGGAACAAAAACAAAATGCAGAAAAGAAGAAAGGCAAAAAACGCAGACAGAAAAGAAATGCAGGAAAAAAAGAAAGGCAAAAAATGCTGTTAGGAAGGAATTGCAGAAAAAGAAATAAAAGCAAATTGCAGAAAAGCAGAAAACCAAAAATGCAGACAGAAAAGAATTTCAGGAAAAATAGAAAGAGAAGAATGATGCTAAGGTCGAAATGAAGAGAAAAAAAAGGAACAAAACAAAATTACAGAAAAGAAGAAAGGTAAAACGCAGAAATAAATGAAATGCAAAAAAAAAAAAAAATAAAGAAAAGCGGAATACAGAAAATAAAAAGAAAAAATGAATTCCAGAAAAGGAGAAATGCAGAAAAGATGAAAAATCAAGAGATAAAAGAAATCATCTGACAAAAATATATATATATATAATTAATTCGACCCCATCCCATAATAGTTATTGCGTTTGCTTATATATTTTAAAAATATATCTGCAGGAAACAAGTGGAATAAACTTATGACTGCGTTAGTAATATTTTAAGGTGGAGAGCGCGCGTGCACCTTACCAGCTTCACCCATTTAATCAAGGATTTACGTGTTGAGGCCAAGCTAGTTGTGACGTTTGCATTAAGGTCCCGTGGTCGTCGGTTTTCTATTGGAGTATCCTTCTTTTAGGTAGAAATCTGTTTGCTTACTTGTTCAATGTACATCATCGCTTCATAGGAAAAACTCTCACACATGTACAAACATGCAAATATATATCCACACAAACAAATATACTTACACCGAGCGATGGACATCTAGAGATGTGCGTACATACAGGTTGTGGAATTTTAATTCCTACAATGATACTGGGATAATGAGGTAAGGGTAATGAGGTCAGGTAAGCATTTCTACTCCAGCACATACGGAAATGTCCCGACTTCCGCTCTTTTGAGAGACAGACCAGATGATTCAATTGCTGCCGAGCAGTGGCGAAAGTTGCATGTGTTCATGATATACTCTTAGCGGAAACTGAGTGAAAGGAGTCTAGAGAAGGTTAGCATCGAGGTTTATGAAGAATATGCAACAAAAAATATAAAAAAAATGTTGGTGGTCTCAGATCAAAGATTAAGTGTTCGACTGATAGCAGAAGAAATTAATATAAGATGATTTGGGAATGAGAAAAATGATGCATTATATATTCACAAGTTCCTGTCTAAGAAACCATTACAAAAAGGTCATCCACCATGTTTCCAAAATTAGGCCACTGTACTTTTTCTTTACTGTTTTCAAAAGTAAAAATGAAATAAAGGATATGTATACATCCCTGATATCTAGCAACATGTGAACTACATTACAAAAATATATTTCGGTAAAGGAATTCCAAGAATGTTTCCAGCAATGACGTCATCGTCTTATGAACTGCAGAGTTTCACAAATGGGAGAACTGTAAAAGGGACAACTATCTGATAAGTAAACTTTTCTTCCCCAGTGCCATCCCGAGAATTAAATTGTCACACCTCATCTATCTATCTATCTATCTATCTATCTATCTATCTATCTATCTATCTATTTCAATTTGTCTATCTATCTATCTATCTATCTATCTATCTATCTATCTATCTATCTATTTCAATTTGTGTATCTATCTATCTATCTATCTATCTATCTATCTATCTATCTATCTATCTATTTCAATTTGTGTATCTATCTATCTCTCTATCCATCTATCTATCTATCTATCTATCCATCTATCTATCTATCTATCTATCTATCTATCTATCTATTTCAATTTGTGTATCTATCTATCTATCTATCTATCTATCTATCTATCTATCTATCTACAGAGTCTGCAAAAAATGTATACATATTTCAGGAAAGGAAAAACTTTTCTTTCGAAGTTTTATCAAATTGCGATAACACTGTTTACTGTAGGATGCTGTGTATCGCAGATAACCAACCACAAGAAATTGAAAATGCATGTGCAACAATCCCACTAGACACTTTGGCCAACGTTGCGCAAACAGTAGTTTGCCATACTAATAAATATCTGGAAGCTGAAGGCCACCATTGTGAGCATCTCTCGTGATTGTAGAATCTAAAGGCAACTTGTATTAATCTCGTGATATCTGAATAAATTTAGCATTACAATATCCATACAAGTTTTTCATTTCCTGAAGTGTGTATACATTTTTGTCCGACTCTCTCTCCCTCTACTCTCTATGTGATAAAAATATATCTTTAAGTAAAAGTGCCCGACATCACCTATGTAATAGAACCTATGTAAATATAAAAGAGGACACTGAGGTCAAAACCAAGAGGCGAGTGTCTGTTTCATGCTTGAATACAATCTTTAGTCCGTGTGTGTTGTGTATTGGCTCGACTACTTATATATATTTGTCAATGGTGCATTGTGGGTAGCAAGGTCTATTGCATTATCCTAACGGTTATTATGTAGGCGGTAACGGTTATGTTTTAAATTATTCTAGAGGTTACTGAGAAATAATAATTGTGGATCCGAATGCGGTTAAATTGTTTAATAGTGTTGTTTGTTAACCTTTTACTCATTATTTATTATTGATTATTGCCACTCAGTGCTGACCTCAGTGCTGACCTCAGAGCCGGCCTATATATATATATATATATATACACAGAGAGAGAGAGAGAGAGAGAGAGAGAGAGAGAGAGAGGGGAGAGGAGGGAGAGAGAAATAGAGAAAGAGAGAGAGGCTGGCGTTTACGATCTCCGACCACCCACCTTCCGACCGGGGAGGGCCCCAAGCAGTGCTTTATGATACTCGTTATCTTATTAACATTTGTTTGTTTGTTTTTTTTTTTTTGCCTATATTTACATACGTGACGAATTAAACTAAGCACAGCTTAATATAGAAGGATGAAAAAATTCCGTGGATTTTTACGTCATTCTGGTGTCTTTTTTTTTTCCAAATCCGTGAATTTGTTCTTTTTTTTTTTACCAACGGGTTAACAACGACATTAGTCTTCTGTACCTCGCGATCCATCTGTCTTGCTCTTTGATCTGAAACTTAGTCTCAAAAAGATGCAATTAGTAATCCTAACAACACAAGCTCCAACTACTCAGTCGGTGAAAATAGCATTTACAATATTATATCGAGATTACTGAATAGAGGCCGCATCTTTTTTTTTTTTTTTTTAAATTATCATTAATCCTTTTTGGTTTTGATATTTAAAAAAATAAATAAAAAAAACGTTGCTATCAGATGTTGAAAAACGGACAAAAGCAAAATACTGTAAATAAAAAAATATATTTTAATATTTAAATTTTCTCCCATTATTAATACGTTTTTATGTTAAATTTAATAATAACTATCCAATAATATTTTTATTATTAGTTAGATATGATATATAAATTAATAATGGTGATTATCTCGTGAATAATCTTCATTTTTATGGCTGAAGCTGACCTCGTACATACAGTAATTATTTATTTACTTTGAATTAAAACTGCTTAGATATGTTATTTATTTTTGAATAATTATTCATTAAAGAAACGTTTTTGAATCCTAAACTGTTATTTTCTTTTTATTACAGTCGATATACTTAAGAAAAAGTCCGTAAATCCTAAATAAGTAAAAATAATAAAACTAGTTACGATACCTAAAGTTTAAAATGAATTTTGAAAAATGAAAAATCTTTCTTGAATATTTTATTTTAGTTTAGTTTTAATCTCAAGCTAACAGAAATTTCCATTAAGGAAAATATTCTTTTAAAACACTGATTAAAAAAAAACTCAAATTTTAACAGAATTTTCATACGATATTTTTTTCAATTGCTGCATCAAAGTTAAGAAAAATTCTAATAAAAAGAATTTGTAAAAAAGAATTAAAACAAAAAATTTAAATACTATAGAAAATAAAAAATAAAAACTGGTAAATAAATTCTTCTTTGAAGTCTACATTTGTCCCTTTAAACTTTACTTTTTACAGCAAAAAAAAAAAAAACGATTTCTATAGATTCTATGTTCAACTGGAAAAGCTTGAGACCAAAGTTTTCACGAATTTATGAAAATTCGTTAACGGAAGATTCGGTAACGGAAAAATCGGTAATTTTGACAAGGTAGGAAAATTTGGGAACTATGAAAGAAAAGTCGATTGAAAATTGATTTTAGGGCCGTTCTAGAGTTGGGATTTGGGGGCTAAGCTATCCTAGCCTATATTTTAAATAAGTGAGAATCGTGGGGCGCAGATAAAACCCCACTACAGCATCACCAGGGACGTACTTTCAGAAGGAGGGTTTATGAAGATAGCTGTGTTGTTATTTGTTGCAAATTTTTAATGAATACGGTTCTTCTTCTTCAAAAAAAAAAAAATTACAAAGAAATGAGGTTATATAGTTTTTGCTTCTTTAAAATGAAATAACTACAGAAAACTTAATTTATTTACTATTTCTTTACTAAAATAATAATTTAGAAAGAAGATACAAGAGCTTAACTCTAGCTTAGATTAATCGATTTTATTTGCTTAAAAACAATAGACTATAATAATTAAATAAATACTTATTTAAAAAATATTTATTTAAAAATATAGAAGGGTGGGCTTATCCCCCTAAACCTTCCATCCAGAAAATACTGCCCTGGTATGGTTGCAGAAGATGGTTTTATCTGGAACGGAACCCATGATTTTTTTAGTTAATACTTATTTAAACGATTGCAGCCGGGTGTGTGTGTGTGGGGGGGGTTAACTCCCTCCAGAAATTACGGCTCTGGTATTGTTATAGTGGTGTTTTATCTAAACACTCATAGTTAATAAAAATTTTTAAAAAAATATTGGGATAAGGAGCCCTAGCCCCCCACCCCCCAACTAGGTGACCTTTCTGCAAGTACTGCCCTCGTACTGTCGTGGGGTTTCATTTAAATTTTATCTTTTAAATAAGTATTTATTTATTTACAATATATACTCTGTTGTTTTCAAGGAAATTGATGTGAAGTTGAAGTTTAGCACTAATCAGTCGCTAACCTTGTCTTCGTCCACACGTTATTCTCAGTGACGAGATATAGGCTTTCTCTTGCACTTATGCAAATTAGGCATATTAATTTGCTAGTATCACTACACAAATAAAATCGATTTATCTAAGTTAAATATAAGTTCTTGTATCTTCTTTATAAATTATTATTTTAATAAAAAATAGTAAATAAATTAAGTTTTATCTATTCCTTTTAAAAGAAGCAAAAACTATATAGTCTCATTTCTTTATAATTTTTCTTGAAGAAGAACTTTATTCATTCAAAATTTACAACAGTAGATAACAATTAACACAACTATATTAATTTTTGTTTAAAGAAAGTTAAAACTAAATAAGAAGTAGCCCATTAAAAAAAATGTTGATTTATTTAAGATGGACTGATCTATTATGACATGTTTCTAATTTGTATTTTCAATTTTTCTAGTTGAATTGGTCACTTATATTGCATATGATCCATTATTGTACATAATTAGATTACAATAAAATGTTTATTTTATATTAATACTACATTATGAAAATTGAAATAGAGTGGAGATCCCGTATCATAGATTTGGGGTGGGGCATGGGACCCTGCACAGCCCCCCCTCCTGTACACACGCGCGAAAACAAACAATGAAAAACAATCAACCTTGCACCAATGAAAAATGCATAAATTATTTTTTAACTCAATATAAAAGAAAAAAGAGAAAATAAAGAGTCAGTTGTTAATATCCCCTGACGAATGGATGGAGTAAATGCAGGGGGGTCCGTCTACATGTCGGTATACTGAAGGTAACATGAATCAGTTAACTGACAAATTTTATATTTGTATTAATCCTATATCTATCTATCTATCTATCTATCTATCTATCTATATATATATATATATATATATATATATATATATGTATATACTCTTGACTCTCCCTTCAAATTCGAAAAAAAGCAGATCAGTTCCTAGGAAACCGACAGCTCCACACCAGCACACCAGATTTGATTATAGTGGTGAAGGTTTTGTGCAGGACCATCCACACTTTTTGAAGGGCCGAATACCAAGTCTTGGTACACTACATGCCACAAGGTCCCCAAACGACCCTCCACAGGTTTTGAATTCAGAGTTTTCCTTCTCCTAGACCAGATGCCATCCAAGTCTATAGAACCTAGTCTGTCCTGCTATTTACCCATAGCTGGAGGGAGAAGAAGAGGATTTGCACCTTTCCCAAGGGTATTAGCACGTAAGTAATCGGCTCTCCGATTCCTCAATCCAAGCCGCTATCCCTTACATATATATATATATATATATATATATATATATATATATATATATATTAAAAATAAGGAGGTCAGTGAATCTATCTGCTACCTTGTTTTTAAGCTTAAAACTAAAGAATGCTACATTATTATTTTCTAAATTTGAGTAGCATTCTTTAGTATTTAAAAAAAAAATAAAAATCGTTAATAAGTCAATTGATAAAAATCGCCTGATGAGACCGTAAGGTTGAAACCAGGGTACCGGAATCAACTGACCTTCTGATTTTAAAGTTAAAAGCTCTACATGTTATTTTTACGTTTCTTTTCTTTTTTTCACACGTGTATTGAGGACTTTTCAATAGTACTATTTCCTGGTCTGATTCAACTCTGGCCATTAACCTTTTATGTATTATATATATATATATATATATATATATATATATATATATATATGAAAGGTTAATAAAATCGAGAAAAAATATAAACAAATAAACGGAATAAAATTTAACGCTATATATATATATTAAAAAGATATCCATACAAGTAATGTAACCCATTTTCCTAAATCCATTGAGAATAATCCGGGGAAAGATTTTAATAAAACAAAAAACAAAATATAATTTCGAGCAAAGCCCCACAAAACAATAACACGATTCATCTGTTTAGCCATTTTCCGACCTGAAAATTCATATGGGAGATTGGAGCTGACTCCCATAACGAGGAACTAATAAAAAGTATTGCGCAGGTTGTAAAAGACACAATTTGTAAGAAATATCAAAGGAAATGAAATCGTAAAAATAAAAGCTACCCGGAAATGAAGAAGGAAATAATGTCTTTAAGGTTAACTCAAGATTCCATGAAAAAAATTCTATCTATCTATCTATCTATCTATCTATCTATCTATCTATCTATCTATCTAGCTATCTAGCTATCTATCTAGCACAGTCTTTCCATTATCTATCTATCTATCTATCTATCTGTCTATCTATCTATCTATCTATCTATCTATCTAGCACAGTCTTTCCATTATCTATCTATCTATCTATCTATCTATCTATCTATCTCAGTCTGTTCATGTATATCAATTAATCACAGTATATCTACCAGGCAATAAAATCTTTTATCGCTTAAACGTTATTTTCAGTGGTTATTCATATTTGATAAAATCTGTCGAATAAAAAAAAATTATAATAGTCATTACTTCTTTAGAAATTACTTTGTTTACGTTTGGATACGAAACGGAACAGATATGAAATTTCATGAGACTGGGAAGTATTTTCACTTAAAAGGCACTGTACGGCCTTGCTTAATCAGAAATGATTTCGTGGACGAGTCGATCTAAAGCACGTCTGATCTAATGATGGTTTCTCCTGCAAAGGGGGACGCAGATTCGAATCTTGTTATAAGACGCCTCTTTCCTTTTAATAGGATTTCTTGAATATTCAGAACTGGTAGACAAAAATAAATAAATATACCGTGTACGTTTGGATAGTAAACTGACTGAGTATGAAATTTCGAGAATCTATGACGGGAAGGGTTTCAATTAAGAACATTATTCAGCTTTGCGCGTATTTACCTTTAATGAGATTTCTTGTCTTTTTAGACCAGTAGACGAAAAAACAAAAAAAAAAAAAACAATACAGTTAAATAAATAAACGCAGGGTTTACTCAAATATAAGTATCCACTAATATATATATATATATATATATATATATATATATATATATATATAAAATTTACATCTTTCTTCCACCCTCTCTCAATATGAGATCAATATATTTAAAGTAAATCTATTTATAAGTTTTAAATCTGGAGTGAAATTTTTTCCATTTACATTTGGCTTACTGGTCTGAAGAATTGAGGCCATTTTTATCGACTTTAATGAGATAAATTATCACCTAATGGTATTTTAAGTGTTTGTTTGTCATTATATAATAATTATTCCTCTGATTTTGACATAGAGATCTCACTGGATCTATATCCCCTTTTTCGGTTGGTTCCGACTCTAGACATGTGACAATTTTTCTTTTTTTGTTAGTGAAGTTGTATTTCGTTATTTACATTTTTTAAAATAAATAATTGATATATATATATTAATGCTTAAATGATAAATATTATATATATATATATATATATATATATATATATATATATTTATTTATTATATATATATTATTATTATATATATATATATATATATATATATATGTATATATATATAATATGTATTTAAAATATGATTCCCATCATACATAAGAGTTCTCATGTTTCAAAACAAGAGCTGAAAACTTCAATATAATTATTTAATTAAATTGAATTAAAGTACCAAGCTCTGTTCCATCGTCAAGCGAAATTTGTTTTTGAATATTTATATATATATATATATATATATATATATTGGAATATATATATAGATATACATATATATATATATATATATATATATATATATATATATATATATATATATATATATATATTGTATGGATTGTAGTTTGTAGTCCCAAGTTTCACTCTTTCGCGGTTTATACGTATGAACGTATTTTCATTCTATTAGAAAAATAAGAATGAAAAGTCGTACATACGCGTCCTCAAATGCAAAAATCTGTAACAACGCCTAATCCAAGATTATGAATATGGGTTTGTATGTACGAATTATTATGTTTGTGTTTTCTACTAGTATGTTACGAATGGAGTCTGGTAAGTTTGTGTGTGTGTTTAAATGGGTTCTAATGGAGCTCTGGTCAGAGAGGTGTAACGTAAGACGTCTGGATAAGCATGTAGTTGTATGACCGATGTAATTATTTATGAGTTCGGTTTGATCAGTAACACAGTTCATTAAGGGGTATTTGAACTTATAGATAATGTTCGTTCGTTGTAATTTTGACTTAGCTGGTGTGTTGTTATTTTTAGGGTAAGGTTAGCTGTCTTAAATTTTTTAAATTTTTTATATTAATTTGATTTTTTTTGTTCGGGTCGATTGGGGTACTGTATATTATTATAATATTTCTGAGTGAAGATTCTTATTAACAAACATAATAACTTGTAAAGAAAGATTACAAATAATGGAAGCCCTCATAATAAAAAAGAAAAAGCCAACTCTTAAAAATATTAACTACGAACTAGGCCAATGTGTTCGGAAAATAAAAACGCCTCTATAACACAATAAAAACAAACACATAACACACACACACTCAAAGTGAAAAATAAAGTCATGCGTGATAATGGCCGAAAGTATAGCCGAAAGCGCTCGGAACTATGGAACATTTGAACAGTTTCTATATTCTCTGTGTCCCAAAAAGAAAACACTTGTGCGAACACAAAAAAAATTAAATAAAAAGCTCAACCGTAGTACCTTGTCTGTCGTTTTTAATGAATCCTGCGTAAATGAAGAATTACTGCCTAAATACACAATATACATATATATATATATATATATATATATATATATATATATAATATATATATGTATATATATATATATGATACTAATGATTAAATCGCAAATACTTATATAGAGATTTTTCAAGCGTAGATGTGGCACAAGGCTGAAAGTATGGGACACCTAGTGAGGATCGAACTCACTACTCAGTCGTAATTGTTCTAGCGAGACAAGCTTGCTAACCATTACATCGCCCAGAAGTGCCCAAAGTGATTTTCCAAGCGTAGCTTGGATTTGGCCCAAGTGAGGATCGAACTCACTAGGCATTCGTAATTGTTCTGTGAGATAAGATATATATATATTAGGTTGAATTGGAAAAATTTTAACGTAAAAATGACGTTTTTGGACGTATTTTTTTGTCAAAAACGACATTAAATATATATATATATATATATATATATATATATATATATATATATATATATATATATATATACACATGCACATATATGCACACACACACACATACATATATTTATATATATTTCACTGGGTTACTATTTCGTTTTTTAAAATGATTTTGTGGTATCATAAGTCTTAAATGCAGGAGGCTAGATTTATAAATATTAGGTTGGTGCAAAAATAATGACGTAATAATGTCGTTTTTGGACAACGTCAAAAAACGACATTATTACGTCATTATTTTTGCACCAACCTAATAGATTTAGTCATTATTGTTAGAATTTATGTGTATATGTCTGTTTTTTATACGCCTTATGTATACGCATGCATGCACAGGTATACATATGCGTACATATGTACACATAGACGACCTGTGTACACGGGTACATGTACCCTTGTGTCTGTGCCTTGTTATTAATAAACTTGATGAAGTTATTTATTTTTTAAATATTATTTTTTACGTATTACTCCCGCACACTTACGCAGCCCCGCACACACGCACACACACACACACATATATATATATATATATATGAGTAAGTGTTAAGTAGTGAATATGTAATTAAAATAACTGTATGTTTATGTTACCGTTTATCGTTTATATAATGTTTCATATTTATTTAATGGTTAGTAGTATTTGTTTTTTTGCTTTGGTGTTATATATTGACGTATTAGACTGGGGTAGATTTGTATATTTTGGGTATTTAATATATATATATATATATATATATATATATATATATATATATATATATATGCGTGTGTATATATATATATATATATGTGTGTGCTTCTCATCTATCTATCTCGGTGTCGTATCTATCTGTTCATTCATTCATTTATCTATCTCATCATTCTCATCTATCTATCTATCTATTCTATCACAGTCTCGTCATATCTATCTATCTATTCATCTATCTATCTATCTATCTATCTATCTATCTATCTATCTCAGTGTCGTATCTATCTATCTATCTATCTATCTATCTATCTATCTATCTATCTATCTATCTATCTCAGTGTCGTATCTATCTATCTATCTATCTATCTATCTATCTATCTATCTATCTATCTATCTATCAGAGGTAACTGGGAACGTGTCATATCTTTAGTAGTTTTTCGATCCTCAGTTTTCGGAGGAAAGTCTTGCCAACTTTAAAATTCAGTATTTGTAATCAAGTCTTTTACCGTATGTGTGTGTGTGTGTGTGCGTGTGTGTGTGTGTGTGCCCGCGCTCGCACGTGTGCGTACGAGCGTGTGTATTTTTATACTAATAATAAATATACATTTTCTTCCTCAGCGCTTGGTACAACTCTGATTTTTTGCACCTGGAAATGGTCAGTTTCGGCTTGGAAACTGACCATTGTAAAATTTTATATATTAATATTTATAACATAAGATAGTGGATTAATCCATTTACTTATGGAAAAATTTATTTTTGTTTTAAAAATGTTTTAAATAAAAAAAAAATCTAAAACCAAAATACAAACATATACACACCAAAAAATAATTATAACTTAAGCTCTGCTTCTCTATGAAGCACTGTTTTTTTTTTTTTAAAATAAACAAAAATACTAAAGAACTCCGGATTAGTTACCTAACGTGTTGTTTCCTATTTTTTCTACGCACACACACACACACACACACACACACACACACACACACACACACACACACACACACACACACACATATATATATATATATATATATATATATATATATATATATATATATATATATATATATATATATAATTCTGCAGATAGACTGTTCTGCAGCTCATCAGTGGAGTTAGATATCCGATTGTTTCAAGCCGGGAGGAAAAAACGACTGATTTGGCATCACTCGGAGATTCCAGCCGCTAGGCTCTCGGCTCCTGCTAGAGAGAAAGGCGAATTTTCGCCTATTTATTTATTTTTTGTAAATAAACACGCCAGTGACCTAGAGAATCCAATACATAGTTAGATATATATATATATGTCGGTATTTTTTTTTGGTTTCGTGTGTGTGTGTGTGTTTTAAACTTACGATATATAATCCCGAAATTAGGAAAACAGACAAATACACGCATTTCTTTCTTGCACATTTGATTTTCGGATTTGCTGAAGTCTTAAATTGCGAAATGCATTATCGGATATATTTTTAAATAAATCTACTTTCACGAACATTTCAATTGTCAAATATATATATATATATATATATATATATATATATATATATATATATATATATATATATATATATATATATATATATATATATATATATATATATATATAATCGACTCTCAATGTCGAGATTTGACGTATGAGGGTCAAGCAGATCAGACTTTGTCATCGGCGTTATTCATTAAAATCTGTTTGGATTGCTCTTGCTGCCTAAATACACGAAATATATAGTCGACTCTCCCGTTGATTTCGACGTATGAGGGTCAAGCAGATCAGTTCCCAGGAAACCGATAGCCCGACAACGACACATGAGATTTGATTATAGTGGTGAAGGCCTCGTGCAGGACCATCCACACTTTTTGAAGGGGCGAATACAGAGACCTGGTGCACTACGTGACGCAGGGTTCCCAAACGACCCTCCGCAGGTTTGGAATTCAGAGTTGTCCTTCTCCTAGACCAGTTGCCAACCAAGGCTATAGAACCCAGTCTCTCCTGCTATTTTACCCATAGCTGGAGGGAGAAGAAAAGGATTCATACCTTTCCCAAGGGTATTAGCACGTAAGTGAATATAATGGATTCGACTGGAATTCCGAAATATATATATATATATATATATATATATATATATATATATATATATATATATATCCGAATGTAAAGAACGAAGAGTAAGGTTACAGCGTTCAAAACATTAATTTAAAACAGGGCTCAATACAAAAGTACAGCAATAAATATTTATTTATTATCCAGTGTTAAGTGCAGAGTAGAATCGTGAATTCCCACCTGATGAAACGTTTAACAATTTTTTAATTTTGAAACAATATGTACTGTTTTGTAGTGGGTATGTGCATGTTCTAATGTAACACTGCATTATATATATATATATATATATATATATATATATATATATATATATATATATAAAATTGAATATATAAGTCAACAACTCAGAGGCTACAGGCTGTTTCATGCTGGATGCAATCAATTGCGTCCAGCATAAAAGCAGCCTGTCACCTCTGAGTGTTGACTTCAATATTCACTTTTATATATATTTTGCATACGCTCTATTTCTGATACTGAGCACTTTATCCCATAAATATAGCACACCTTAAAATTATTTTTATTTAAAATTATATGTATATATATATATATATATATATATATATATATATATATATGTGTGTGTGGGTGTTTATATTTATGTAGGCTCTATATTTGTTATTGAACATTTCTAACATTAAATATACTATACACTAAAACCATATTTTGTCTGTGTATTTTATATTTGCATATGCTTTATCCCTGATATCGAGTACTTTTATCCATAAATATGGCATACCTTAAAATTATATTTTTAACATATATATATATGTGTGTGTGTGTGTGTGTGTTTGTTTATATACCAATATATGCAAACAGAATATCATTCATTAATCCAATCACTTGAATATATTTATTTGTATACATCGGAATAATCCTTAGGCATTGCTACAATCATTGGATATTTATGCCTTAAGCGCGTTATGTGTTTTTACATGGAAGTGGAATAATATCCGTTGCCAGTAATCTAGATTCATCCGTCATTCATGTTACCTACTTACATTTTTAATTTTTAATTTTCACTAGGTATCCTGAAGATGTCTGTCGTTTTTTTTAAATCTTGAAACGCTTTTTTTAAATCCCTAAACGGATATTTAAGTCTACTTTTATTTTTCCTGATTAACGCCGCCACTAGCGATAGTTAACATATTAAAATTAATTCGATAGTAGAACCAACTTGATTTACAATAAGAACTCGTTTATTGTGGCCATGTGCCCGACTGAATTAAGCTTAATAGATAAAAAAAAACGTGTAATGACTAACAGTGTATTCATACGTCTTTTTAAAATCGAATGTTCATATGAGAAATGCTACTAAAATAAAAATTATTTCCGTATTTTATTTATATAAAACTAAAAGACTGAAATACGAAATCTGAAGAAGAAACGATTTCAATGTTTTATTAAAAGAAATGCTGAATATGATTTAAAAATAAATGGTTTTGTGTTTAATAAGAAGCAATGTCAAATACCGCAAAATGAAATGATTTGGGTGTCTAATTTTAAAAATTCTACATGCAATAAAATAAATGATTCTATTATTTAATTAACGAATATGCCATATACCATAAAATGGAAGAATTTCTATCTTTAATTAAAATAAATGCTAATTAGCATAAAAAGAAATGATTTTAGTGTTTAACTAAAAGAAACGATAAATATAAAAATATTTTAGTGCTTAATTAAAAGAAATGATAAATATAAAAATAATTTTAGTGTTTAACCAAAAGAAATGCTAAACACTATAAAAATATTTTAGCGTCTAATTAAAACAGCTTAGCATCATAAAATTAAGTAATTTGGGATTTTAATTAAATGAACTACTACATAACATAAAAAGAAATGATTTTATTGCTTAAATAACGGAAATGATAAATATAAAATTAGATGATTTCGTTGTTTAATTAAAAGTAATGTCAAACACCATCCCAATAAATCAGTTTAATTCTTAATTAAAATCATTTACAAAAATAAATGAATTTGCTGTTTAATTAAACGCTAAAAATGATTAGAAAGAAAGGGGTTAGCCCAAATAGTGCTTTTTGATTTGTGATGAAAAAATACAGTTTTAATTGAATAACAATATCTCTTGACCGCTACAAATTAATACAGAATTTTAAAAGATTTAAATGTTTATAAATTATTCTAATGAAAATTTTAAAAATGCAAACAATCTTGTAAAAGTCCATTAATCATCGATTTTTTTTTTATTGTAACAGTGTCCATTATATATTTTATTGATAAAACAATTAAAAGCTTTTTTAATTAATTAATGTCGTAGTTTTATTGCATTTTTATTTTACTATTAAAACCAGATTTTCTATAACGGGGAGTCTTGTTTGATCATAAGAAAAAAAAATGATGATTTAAATTCTCGGAGGGCGTGTACTAATAACTAATTTAAATATCAAGCGATACAAAAAGAATTTCTTGAAATTTCATAGAATTAAATGTTTTAACGGATGTTTAAAAAAAATTTACACTTAAAAATTTAGATTTTCTAAAAACATACATTAAAAAAATAATTTCATTCATTATTGAATAAATTCTAAAACATATCATTAAAATCCGTCAATTCTCGTAGAAAGTTATGGTCCCACACTGACGCCAGAAAAACAACATTTTTAACAAAAAGCTTCGATTGTTCTTAAAAAGGATAAAGAAAAATATAATTTTTACATCAAGAAAATAATTTAATCTTTCACCTTAATAACACAAATGTTTTTGACGATAAAATCTGGTTTTGTGCATTTTTTTTTCATGAAGGATCTTCTTTTTAACGAATTTTTGGTCGGTATCTAAATAAATGTACGTCCGTTTAAAATAGTGTAAAATATGAATCTGTGAAAACAGGGAAGAATCTATCTATCTATCTATCTATCTATCTATCTATCTATCTAATCAGTTTATATCTATCTATCTATCTATCTATCTATCTATCTATCTATCTATCTATCTAATCAGTTTCTATCTATCTTTCTATCTATCTATCTATCTATCTATCTATCTATCTATCTATCTAATCAGTTTCTATCTATCTATCTATCTATCTATCTATCTATCTATCTATCTATTTATCTATCTATCTATCTATCTAATCAGTTTCTATCTATCTATCTATCTATCTAATCAGTTTCTATCTATCTATCTATCTATCTAT